>KQ086219.1:0-31038 GCA_001020605.1 Schizopora paradoxa | reverse complement strand
CAATGGTTTGACGACTGTCCAAAACTGGACATGAACGAAGCACTTGCAGACTGGGATGAATTTTTCGCCACTTTGCCTCTGTTACGCGGCACAGACTTTGACTGGATGTCTTACAAACCCCAAGAGCCCGCGAAGTACTGGAACTACGTCCGGAAGGCAGGGAAAGACGCCTTCGCTATGATCGTGCTGGTCTACTATCTCGTTTCCAATGGTGCCGATGGGTCGACTGAATTCGAGGAGAAGCTCGAAGTCATCGAGTTCGCGATCGAACATACCCGTGGGATGTACGAACGGTGCAATCCTCCCCGTCTCTCTGCCGAAGCTCCAGGAGTTTTACGACACGCTCAGGTGGAGAGGACGACGCATACGGTGGATAAGCAGGGGGGAGACGGTGTTAGGCAAGCTAACGCTAAACGCGGTTCAGGTGCTTGTTTTTCGCTGAATTGTTCAAAGGGTTTGCACTGACAATCTCGTGACGTTCGCGGTTTGCTTGCCGTCTTTTGCTATTCGTCTTTACGAGTTTTAGATTCTCGGCATTTGTCCTGGATTGGTTGTTCAACTTTCAGCGAAGCAACGGAACTCGCTGCTCCATTGCCCCTTCAGCAAAGCGAACAGTATGTCACGGATGATGCTTCGTTCCGAACTTCGTGAGTGGCCCATCCAGCTGACGAATTTTATCAACTTTCATACCTCTAATGTACTGAGTGAGCCCAGAATGTTTAAAACACGACAGGAAATGAAAAATAATCTGTACAATCAATTGACGTCAGAAATCTCACTCGACCATCGCCGTCTGGTTCGTAGCATATCAATTTTCTCTTTTGTTCTCTTTCAATTGAAAGTTTCGAATAGGTAGAAACAATTCTGAATTCCGCAGAAGATTCTGAACTATCAGAGAGGGAAAGAAAGTATTTGGAACTTCTCTCCTTGCGCGGCGTCACTCTTTCTTCTGCAAGAAGTCTACTTCCTGATAGATGGGTGGTGGATGGTGTCATCAACCCCTTTGGAAGCCTTATTTCTGTGTTAGCGGCCCGCACTATTGTTATTCTGAATTCCTTTTTCGCTCAGAAATTGTCGAAATATGGATATGAGGGCGTCTCCCGTTGGAGCCGGAAAGAAGTAAGGATTAAATTATCACTGATACCTATGCGCTGAGCGCTGGTCATTGATGATTTTGTTTTCCAACTATCTTTCAAGATAGCCACAGCCGGCGGGTTTGTCCCTGGCTCTGCGCTGAAGCTCGTGATGCCAATATCTGAGCCCATTGAACGTACCGAGCGAAACAAGGGTATGCATTGGACCCTTGGTGTTATTGATTGCAAGGAGCGACGTGTAGAATATTGGAATAGCCTGAACGCAGTGGGAGACGCCTCTGCGTTTTTCAAGGTTGCATTTAATTACTGTAACGAACACGACTAGTTCTAATTTGCAACTCAGATCGCAAAACGCTACATCAAGGGCGCGTCGACTATGGACAACCAACCGCGAACTAGAACGAGTACTCCAAAGTGGTCCTTTGTTGTTCGGAAGGTATACTCCTCACGAATATCGACGAGATTTCTTTCAGTTTGCTGACCTGTTAAATTTGTTAGACCCCACAACAGCGAAATACATTCGATTGCGGTGTCTTTACCATGTGTAACATGATAAGCGCCAGCCTGAAGCTTCCACTCTTTGACGAAAACCAAATTTCGACCGTTCGCACGAACATCCTCGCGCTTCTATTGGGTTTCTTTGATGTACATGATGGGTTTTCGTTCCCAGTTGTTAGAAACATCAACTGAATTCATGTACCGTATACTTGTAAAGATCGTTGCTTCGTAGGTACGTTACATCGTATACTATCAGATGCTCCGCGTCACAGGCCCTCTGACGAAACGAAATTGTGCACCTCGACGCGCGTCACAGAGCGTTCCCGGAGCGTTTTGGCAATCGCACATAGATATCAGACGGAATGCGTTGAAACGGGTTAGTAATTATAAGCGCGTGTCCATGCCGCGCCTTTCTAATTATCTATGATCGTGGATCCATCGCGACGACCATGACCATGTACACGCACTCTATAAAGACATGTACTCTCTGAAGAGCCCCAGTTTCCTTGAATCTCCAGTATGACCTTCCGAAAGATGTGGGCTTGAGTTATCGGGATCACGGAGAAGATTTGGGACTGGGGTTTGTTGATGTCATATTGAAACTCGGATAGAAGTGCGACCGTCCGATTTTGTGACTTCGGTAAGTTGTGCTCGCGGAGGAGTTTGGCGGTGTCGTTCAAAACGAAGGAGTCGTCGTAAGAGACTTGGGCGTCTTCTAGCATGCCCCATAGTCTCATAGAACGCGGGGCCGTTCCCACATCGAAGGCGGATAAGCGATTTATATGATCGATGGCAATGTTCTCGACAATGATGGTGTTGGAGAGGTGAATTCCGAGGAGCCCGTGTGTTCCACCAATGGGCCAGCAATCTCCTACCTCCAAATTTGTGGATAAAGCTGCCAAAGGGCCGTTGGCGACGGTAAGACCTCCGAGAAAAAGACCCAATAGCATGCGATAATATGAGGGATTCGGTTCAATGGATTGAGAGGTCACATCGCCGATGACTCGCGCCCCATTTGAAGCAAGAGCATAGTCAAATAGAGCGACGGGGGGTTCGCTAGGATGCGGTAAAGCACTGAGAATTTCTTCGACGATCTCCTTGGCGTATCGTTCTTTGATTGACTGGAGCAGTTCTCCAACCGCCTGAACCATAGGTTTGACGAAGATGTCAAATTGAATATTCCTAGACCCTTCAGATAGGATCGGATGACGGAATGATGGCCTAAGGAATTCAAAGGTTGTCCAATACGCGAGCCTTCCACCGAAACTCGCCATAAGAAACGCAGCCGCGACAGAGGCAAAGATAACTAAGCTCGCCCCAACCCAAGTTGTCGTCCACTTCGAACCGATGACTGTGCCATTTCGATGAGGAGTGCGTTCAAAAGCATTATTATCAGCCTTCCGTAAACAAAATTGACAATTAAGCAGCATACATCAGATACGACAGAGTGTTGCAACTCACGAGGCTATGGGCAAGTCCAGGTTCCTCTTTGATCGTCGAAACCTGAATTCGCTGTCTCTTTAAGACCATCGACACATTAGCACTAAGTTCTGGCGCTTTTATTGATTAATACTCACTGTTGTATTCACGGACTTGGGAAAATTGAACACGCCTGAGTCTTTTTCAAGGTAGAATCTCGATGTTGCAAAGACTTCCGAGTCTTCTCGTATCGGATAACGAGCTCCTCTTCGATTTCGTGCATCCTCCATTACGATAAGGTGCTAAGAGGTGTATACCGTGCCAAGAGGTGTGCTCGATCGTCGTAGTGTCAGAGGCAGAGAGCCCTTTGAAGCCTTTGACTTCGCCATGGCCCATGGCCTCGCCGAAGGGCTCGGCAAATGCCAGTGGCCTGAGACTTTTGTACGTGATGGATCACCCGTATGCATTGCACTAGATTTGGCGCCCGTCCCGGCAGTACCCTTGCTCTGTGTTTTCTACAGATCCTTGGGTGACTTTGTTCGCTAACTGCGGACGACCGCGAGAGTCGAAGTGGAACCAATGCAGACGAAAGTTGCATGCTACTCATATCTGCATTTGATTAATGTATGTGCTACGCCCTCCTTCTGAATGCTATAAATTGGAATAGCATCGAGTTTGACCGAAAATTATTTGCAGAGGCGGAGTTCAGAAGGATATGTGAATAAATCCCAAAGAGAAATACTTGGAAAGTGTTCCTCGTCTTCTCTCGATGAAGACACAAAAAGCGAATAAATACCTGTCTCCAATAAATCAGCCACGACGGGCCGCTTACATTCCTGCAAATGTCGTCGTTTCACGCTACAAAATAGCGAAGAGAGTAAAAGCTTGAATCGCGAGTTTGATGATGAGAAGCAGCACAAAAGAGACAACGATGATGAAGACTGAAATTTGAGGGACCTGTAGACATTTGTCTTTTAGATTCTTCTGCTCCATCATTGACCGCAGGGGAAAGCGAGGATATCCGGACACCTATAGCTATCTGTGGGCCATCAACCCTCCACTTATATTATTTTTATGCGACTGTCGGGTTTCAAAACTCGGGCACCTGAAATCATTGTCGACAAAAAAGCCTGAGGAGACGCACTGCAAAAACGAATGACAACGGGAAACGGGAGTCACAAGAATTCGTGGCTGCAAAAAGTCTTGAAAAGAGAAGGTTAGAATTCGCAAGGACAGACAGAGATCTGAAAATGATAAGAGCTTACACGAGATTTTTGCTGCCGGCAGTCTTCACTTGACAAAGGATTGTATCTCTGACCTTGACACTGTCGTTTATGTAAACTTTGATTCGGATAGGGCACAATGGCGCGAATGTTCTTTTATCAGTAGAAACAAAGTTGTTAACCGAGCCCGAGTGACTTCTAGAAGATATGCGTGCCAATTAGCATACTAAGAGATAAAAATCCTCAAAAGTGTTACACACGCACTTGAATGGAGTTAAAATGCGGCCTCCGGCTGCCATCGACTTGAAGAGGTAAGAGGTAAGCATGCCCTGTGCATCATGGCAGGCACCATAAGTGACTAATTCATCATGAGCTGAGAGGCTCTGACAGAGCACAAGCGCTGAAGAACTTGAAGACCATCCTCGTGAAAATCGGCAGCATTACCTGGGCCATGGAGGAAACAATGTTCCGTCGGACATGTCCAAAATGCTTTTGAACTCGCTCGATGCGCTCTTGAAGCCGGCGCTGATATAATTGCGCGTCATAAGGCGCTCCGTATCAACTACAACGTGCTGGCAGAAGGACGAGCGCGCTAGCGATAAGCGCCCTTGGACGACGGGAAAGGATGGAAACGCGTCGTCCACTCCTGGATATCAAAGTCAATTGTATTCTTACACTTGACAGGAGAAAGCACTAGAAGCCGTTAGCTTATGAATGTAATATTTATACACAACTCACGACGGCGCGAAATCCGCCTGATTTTTTCTAGTAAACTTCTACCCTGCGACGTGCCTGCGTACATGTCACGGTTGAGAGAGGTCCGCGTTTGCAAAACGCCCATCCGCGTTCTGTATGCGCTCCCGGAGGTATGGGGCCAGAGGACGAAAATTCTTGTGACAACATCCTGAGACGAAAGGGCTAAGTATTGGAGCAGCAAACGATTGGGCAGCGCACATCCGAGTCGCGTGAAGGGCGACCAGCAACGAGAACGGAAGCTGCCGACGCGTGAAAAAAAGTGTCACACGTTCCCACGGAATTTGCGCTACAGTGCCCTTGCTAGAGCAAGGGTATCTCCCCGACGTGTTGTGATATTGCATCTGTCAACATCACAGTGGCAAAATATGCCTACCGGCCTGGCCGCCTGGGTATGACACGGCTAGGGCTTTGCGTCGATGTCGCATGAAATTTCAAGTTGAAGGTATAATTTCGACTGAGAGTCTTCGAAACTGTTTCGCTTGCTGAAAGTGAATGAGATAGGAACGAAATCGCATCAAATTTAAGAGCGACGAAGACGCAAGCGGCGAGTTTTCACGGCAAACAGAAAGTGTAAAGGCGGGGGTGGAAACTATGGACACGCTAGCCTACCGCAAGTCGGTGAGTAAATTCATTGCCTACTGCCTACCTTGGTTGTAAGATCCCCCCCCCCCCCCCCAACCGGTGCGACTTATTATTGCTTATGCTCTATACAATAGCCTCTAGAACTTGCGAAGCTTGAGATGATTTGTACATGCCGTTAAAGTCGAGCAGTGCTTACTGTGCTCCCCCTCCCCCCGACGCCCCCGGGATACGTCTGTTTGCTCCAGGTCGCAAGGGGACGCAAGGCTTGCCCTACATGTTATTGGATAACATGTGTTACAGTAAGCATCTCGAAGGCGTGCATCCACTCCGCCGCCTTTGCAGCCATGTCGAGTCATCTAAGTGCGTATAACTAAGATAGAAATTGTGGACCCGCGCATCGAAACGTTGAATTATATCTCTAGCATCTTCATCTCTCTAGCATCTTCACTGCAACCACACTCGTTTTGGCGTGGGCTCAGAGTCGCAATTTCTAGCAGTAAGCCGTCATAATATATAAACGTGGCGATTCACAGATTGGATTAGATCATTAAGAAGCATCGCAATCAAACTCGCGTGCAACCTTTGCCGTTCTCCCCGTCGTGACTTGGACAGCACTGAAAGCAGTCTACTATCAAGATTCGTCTTTACAGTACTCTCAAACTCTTGACCCAGAACCAGCTTAGGTTCTGGCAAATTGATTCTGTTTAAATTGTAAGTCGTTCGTTATACCCTCACACTAACAAATCTTTGACCTTTCCCCTCGCGGATTGCGTAAGTTGTTTCAAACCTTTACGAAGAATGGAATTGATCGCTTTCGGATAGTAGGTTCCAGGGCTCGATAGGCATGGATTGGACAACCGTCGTAATTTTGACTATGTTGAGCCAAGATACTACCGTAGGTCTTATAAACGGTGTCGATTGGGTCGAAATGGATCCGGAGAATGCACTGGATTTGATATTGCAATTCCCTCTCAAGTCGAATCACAAGTGTAGTGTCTTCCTGGAGACTATTTCAATTATTTCAATTAATTGCTTGCGGAGCTCTCGATCATCCAAAACAGGAAGGTCCACTGGCAGGCCGTGTCGTCGCTGCACTCACTACTATTTCTTGACAATCTGTGCTATACCGCAGAGATATAACTATATCCTCAACATGGAGTCGGGGCATCCTCCTCAAGAGTTCTTTCTACGCAGGCGTCACGGGCGCGAATGGCCACCGCCCCAGCGTTTAGTTGACAACTTCTCCGATGTGGGTTTCGATCCTCAGTCAAATCCCAATGCCCTGCTGATCATTGCCCCGCGAAACCTCAAATCAAAATAGAATATGAGAAATTTGAGCCTTGAGACCCCCACTCAAGGCCTTGTCCCGGAAGAGAACAACTCAAAGGCATCTTCTGACTGGTGTGTGCACTGCGACCGTCTTTCCTTTGTCCGCTACGCCTATCAGATCGATTTCTAGCCGCAGTGGAAATGAGAATGTAGAGAAAGAGAATGTTTGCAAGTCTGAAGAAGCTACGGGTAATCATATAAGCTTCGTTGTTTATGAGTGAGTGTCGTGACATCCTTTTGCCCATCGAAGGTATAACAGCAAACCTCTAAATCAGTGCGGCCGCTGTCTCAGACGAAGTCAATAGTAATATGGAAGATGGGGCGTCAAGCGTGACGCCAGGGCAAACCGATGGGTGAGAATCTTATAAACTTCTGTCCTGTCAAAGGCATAACAGTACGGCTTGAAGCAGTATCACTGAGATGGAAGAAACGGGCGCGCTGGAAGATACTGCGTCGGTCATCTCCGTCTTGGACGATGTTTTACTGTGCACCTTGAGCTCCAAGACGAATACTACGGACGAGAGTGGACCCGCTGATGACGGCGAATCGATTCTACTTCTTCGGGAACAACGTCTGCTCGGTGGCATCGCCAACTCCACGTCTAAACCTCTTGAAGAATCACCAGTTGAGGGAGGGAAAACACAACAGGGTGAGTGAAGTCATTTTCAGCAAGGCAATATGCTATCTCATACTTTGAGAACTTTTTAGGGATAAAAGGAGACGATACTGTCTTCGAGCAGCCTAGTTCTCAGGCCACCAATCATAGCTTCTTTGTCGATGCACCAACAAGGAAATTGGAATTACAACACAGAAAGCGTTGGCATTTCACCACCTATTGGTACTCTTCAACCTTCGATTCGGAGATTGATTCGCCGCCGAACTTCGAAACCTTGGACGGCTCAGAGATCAAGCCAGGCCATCTGTTCATCGGTACGTGGGCCGAGACCCCCCATTTTTGGGTATACGAAGAAAGTGGGTGGCAAATGATCGAGTTGTACCAGAGTCGAGAGTTTCGTGAGGGCAAACGGGTTCTTACTCTAAAAAGTAATGGGAGCCCTTCTTGGATCCAGGAGGAGACTGTGAGATTGCATCATCGAAATCTTACATGTAAGAAGTAATCCCCGTCAATTCAATATTCGTTATAGGTACCTATAGCCATATCAAATATCCCGATACAATCAATGTTACACCTTTGTAGCGAAGTGATTCAAGTCCCGAGTGTCCATCCCAATTCGTACAAAGACATATTCTGTCATTCAAATGTATAAATGTATAATCAGGTAATGCGTAATTGCAGTAAAAGCAGAGTCGTAGATCGAGCCGAAGGTACTAACACTGCAGTGCTTCAGACATGCAAGTATTCTGTCGAGTCAAAGAACTCGAGCCCTCCACCTCGACGTCCTTTCATCCAACTGGAGCTCAAGACGTATTGAAATGCCGCTCGTGCTTTCATGGAGACTGTCAGCTAATCCTCCAGAACCGACTTCGACCTGCCGAAAAACGAGTCAGTTTGTGATTGTTCAGGACGATCACGAGAACGGCATGAATCACTTCTTCAGATTGTATCATGCAGTCACTGCCGCCAGACCCGTTCCCTACCGTCGAGTGACGTACAACCTCTTCACCCTCGTCGAAACTCCACATCTCTGCCCCCTCCGCGCCCTCTCCGATATCGGTGTCAACTACTTCACCCTCGTCGTAGGCGTCTATCATCATTTCCTCTTCGCTACATGATTCACTCTCATCGCCGTCATAAATATCATCGCCGTCATAAATGGAAATTTCGCTTGAGCCGTCAGCTTCCGAGTCGTATTTGTCGTGATCATATGCGACGATTTGTCCCCTTGCACTCAGTTGGTCCTCGAGACCATCCTCGCTTTGAATGTGGGAGGAGTGCTGGGACTGTTCGACAGTACGAATCTTCGACAGACGGGAGATCCGATTAACCTGCTCGGTTTCAGAGTCGTCACTACTAATCTTGGAGTGCTCGCGGTCGTCGATTTCATCGCCTTCTGTATCGACCCTCTCTCTTTTATCTTGAAGTTTGACGTACTTAGCCGCCTCGTTTGAGCTTGCAAACGCCCCTGCGGCGTGATTGATCTCGACGCCTTTAGAACAATGTGGGGGATCCATCAGTTATACTAGTACGGGAGAACACCCAGAATATAATTATCACCGTCAAACTTCAAGCCACCGAGATCGAACCCGAGCCACTCGTCGTCGTCCATGACTGCAACTGAAATAAAATTTATTAAAGTAGGTTAATCGGTTTCAAAAAGATCAGCGCACCCTTTTCCCCAGGGGGCTTGATACTAAGAAATCTCCCTTTAAATGTAGGAAGTACGCTCGATGCTTCAGTGGGCTCCATTGTATGGAGGCTCCTTGGCTTCTCGTGTGTTGCATGATTTGAAAGTTGATCTGAGATTGTTTTGGAATTGAACGAAGTTATATTCGTGAGTTTATTCTGCTTAGATATAACACAAAAAGATACATGAGACGTACCAGTATGAGTGTCTGTACTCTTCGCTATCGTCGTTTTTTTGTTCTTCAAATGTGCTCTACGAGAGCTCCCAACAAACCGATTCAGACTCGTCTTTGTGTTCTTTGAGCGTACTCTCCCCGAGCTCTGAACAGCCTGACTCGCATCCAAATTTTTGATTGTTCCTGCGAGTCTCGAGGAATGCCTTCGCTTGATGGTCATAAGAATACGAGTATGATTCGGATCTATGGACTGGGATTTTGTGGAATGAATGAATCCGACAAAGGCGGTCGGGAGCACGTTGACCAGTGTACCCAGTGCATGTACGACGCGTGCACCAGCGACCCTGAGTTAGCCAACGGCTCGTTTCGCAACATGTTCGCTTCAATATGTTCGGAAAGACTCAAGATCTTGCTGGAGTAAACATCGTAGGCCCTCTGCTGAGCGGTAAGGCCCCTCGGGTGTGATTTTGTAAAACGATGTGTGTTACCGCAAAATTATGTTCGATAACCACTACCCAATGCCGAAGGGAGAATGCCTGGATTCTAAATGAAAGACATACTGAGCAAGTTCAATGTCGTGCAAAAACTTGTAGGCGAGAAATAAAGCATGCACAAGTCCCGGATGGTTTTTCGTTACCTTACGCTGCTCTTCTAATGAAATCCATCGTACGAAACGACTTGTTTTCCATAACGCTGACACGTCGAACCCGCCATGATACGTAAATTAGAATTACGCTGTCATGTCGACTTAAGTTCTGCGAGACCTCCTTGGAGCATGATCGGGTTAGAACCATCGGTGACTCACCAGTGATATCCGAGTCGTACTTTGAGCAATACCGTCTGCCTCCCACCCGTTTCTCGGCACCTTCGTCGCTTTTAGAACTAGGCAGCTCTCTACGCAGTTCTGCTAAGCCTTTGTGGAGATCCGAGACTAGCTCCCGTCATAAAATGACGTGGAGTTGCTTCTCAATGTTGCAATAGGCGAACGGTGATGGTTACGAATTTCAATAACCTGCGCTCTGCGTGTTCCAAGGTCTTGATCACTGCCGGAGTAGGGAAGACTGATAGTCGGTTTGCATATGGTGCGCGCGCAAAAGCGGATACATGTAATTTATTGGTGGGTCTGTAGGTTTCAGTGTGTAATAAAGAAGTAATTAGGGCAGGGAAAAATTTCTTGCCTTATGAGGTCGGTGATGATTAGTGAACCCCTTCGTATTTACATCGTCCACATAGTGAGCTCATTTTAAACTGGTCTCCCATAGCCGAAGTCAAGTACGGCGTAGCTTGACGTTACTTTGTGAAATAGAGGCTATGAGACTTGTTGAGGCGCATCGTCGGATCGTCTAGTCTGAGGCCACGCAATCGGGGACGAAGTTGAACGAGTGAAAATATAGAGGATGATGACGGGAAAGGTCTCAGAACGGAAAGATATTGCAACCCGTCATATTCCAGTTCCTTTCCGACGATGTCCAAGGGCCAAAGTCGAATTGTGATGCTAGAGTGTACCTAAAAATGAGAACAAATTATATGTTAAGTTTTACTTTGGGAGGACCCATCAAAATCTTTGCGCACCTCAACTGGCATCAAGTTCGACGACTCGGAATGGTATTCACTATTGGATATCCCAAGTCTTTCCAACGGGTTCAAGAATACGAAGGGAGTGGTTTCAGTCCGCCTTTTAAACACCGCAATATCAGACTGAAACTGGATGCCTGAAGGGGAAGCCAACGCACCTCATCTTATAAGCGTTAACGAGCAAAGAGCACTAGAGGGATAGTGTCAGAACTTTGTGCGTCGTCACGGTCGCTTGTTCAACGTTCAACTTGAATACGCTGGCAACAACAATGATCAATGACTGTTGGAACCCATGGGCAACCGGATTATTCCGGCTAGCATTATTCCGGCTAGCATGCTGCACAGAGCTGACTAATAATGTCCTTGAGATACACAGCGTCAATCGCGGGCCCACACTGGAGTTCGAACATGTTCGAATTCGCCCGTTGTAGTCTCGTCATTAGCCTTCATCGAACATACCTCCAAAGTTAACAGTACGATGCCTCGTAACAAATAAGATGCGTTGGTCTTGCCTTCTCAAATCCATCTCTAGTCCTCAAACATGAAATCGCACCATGGCAAGTCAAAGGGACAACAGGTCAACGCATCACTAGCGAATGGTTCCGCCTCGGAAGATACTAATGCTTATACGCTCGGCGGTGAGTGTCGTGCCGAATGGAAGCATCAAATCGGGCCTTAATTTTTATTCGTGTTTGTCCTCATTCTTCGAAGTTGCACCGATAACAAGAAAGAAGGTCGCCGTGACAAAGGAGCGTCAAATGCAAGAACTGACGGCGGACGGACCCAAGGCATATGATTCTCTCATGCTACATGTTTTAGAGGTGCGCTCAGGTGATTCTCCCTCCCAGAAAACTGACGTAGTTTGCAATTACGATAGAACACAAATGACTATCATTGCAGCGATTCCCAAGGTTGGCTCAGGTATAGAACTAGTTTCAACCCGTACGTCCTAAAGGTTTTTACAAATTTTGACATAAAAATCTGCCTTTACGGAGCGCAAAGACTCCTTTACTGAAATCACCTCATTCTATATCAAGCGACAAGCGTAAAAGTCCGTCCCTCATATATAAACACTTGTACATCGAGCTCATTCCATCATTCATGACATTTCAGGGCTAGGAAGCCATCAGGAAGGCATGAACCCGAATAATCATGTGGAATTGGCGAGTTACAGCTGGAAAAACAACTCATGCTGGCTTGATACGTCTGTGCAGCTCCTCAGCCAGTGCATTCTTCGTGATTTCGCTTCGTTCGAAGAACTTCTCGACGCACCTGGAGATCCCCCACATTCTGTTGGTCAAACTTTGCTTCGTCATTTTCGTTTCAGGAAGGAGCTTCTCGAAGGAAACTATACACCAATGGAGATGTGCTCTCGGTTGAATGAGGCGAGGGACATGGTTCGGTCGTCTTTGGTCGAATGGGGTGTTGTAAAAGACATGGCCTCCCATGAGTCGCTTTTTGTAAGTTCACCCATCTTTACGAAATCAGTCTTTGTTGACGAAAGTATGAATGAAGGTGTGGTTGGCCTCATTGATAAAGGGTTCGAACTTGCAATTTCCAGCAGTTCGAATGACATACAATGTAGCATCCTGCTTTGTCCCCCATTATATTTCGGTGCGAACCTGCGATGGTGGGACTCGTCACCCAGCACATCAGCAAATCGATTGCACCCCTTGGCCGATCGAGAGTGTCGTTCTGCCCGACGAATTACACCTTGTTTACGAAGGGGACGCGGCAAAACTCGTTGGGGACCAAGTCTGCGCGAATCGTATCCCAGATGTTTCTCCACATTGTTGGCGCAACAATCCGGATATAAGCCCTGACTATTGTAATGGTTCCGCATCCTCTCTTCGCGTTTGGACTTCATTTCCACTATGCTTACGTCTGGAGCTACCTGAACGCTCTGAATCGCCCGCATACCTCGTCTGGAAGTTTCCGGATTCGATTCCATTGGTGGGTTTGGAATTGGATGGCAGGGAGGTGGAATGCTTCTACGACATAGTCGGATGCGCGTACTTCTCACCGTCTTCTCACCACTTCACGTGCACTGTTGCGGACGTCAATGGACGATGGTATTATTACGATGATGGATCGAACGGCGGATTATTGACTCCTGTCGCAAGCTGTGAGCCATTGGCTTTCGGAGGCGAAGTCTATAACCTGACAATTGGCCAACAACGTCGCCGGACTGTCGCCGCCGTCTACAATCTGAGAGGGGGGGTTCTGGATCAGGAAAGAATGCTGAGGAAGATTCGCGCTGATTTATTGAAATTCCACAACATTTCAATTACGAAGCCAACAAGCCGGATATCACCATTCGCACTTTCTTTAGATCCCGAACTGACAGCCCTGTGCGTCACTCGTGTGGTCTGGATGAAGGATCCAATCGCCTGCTCGTCTATTGATTACGATGGTGTTCCAGTACCACGAGTGCCAAACAAAAAGTCGAACAAAAGACAAGGCAATTTCGATCAATATAGGTAAGCATTTCTAATATGCGTGGATCCACATTCAAGTCTTCAATACTGATATAAACTTAACAATTATCAAAAACTGCTTTGATCGAACATGGGCGGATAGTCCATCGTTGGATGATACAAAATCGAATACATTTCTGTGGGAGCGCTTATCGTCGAATGACTGGCAGAAGAACACAGCTTTAGTTCGTGATATCTCACTGACGGGGTCGAATCCATTCTGGATTGTCTTCTAACGATACTCTTCTTCACAGTCCCGCGAAGGTCAAGACCAACCACCTCACATGAATGAATTGGACATGATGTTTGAAATGACCCGCTCCGTTGAATTTGCATCCTTTCGGTGCTTACTACCTGGTCAACGGATAAACGACGAAGCAATGAATGCATTTCGAGATCTCATTTTATCATATACGGCCCATACAGTAGTGATTTGCAACTCATTCTTTGTAAACATACTGTCGAAGAGGGGTTATAGAGGTGTTTCACGATGGTATAGAAGAAAAGTGAGGCATATGTCTCGGAATAGTATTCCCTATCGTGTTTGCTCATTATGCCTTTTCTCAGATTTCAGCGGCTGGGGGAGCGAGAATCGGTTCTGCGTTAAAACTCATCATGCCCATATCAGAACCTATTGGACGTCCCGAGAGCGATGCAGGCGTACATTGGGCGCTTGGCGTCGTTGATTACACCCATTCGCGCATAGAATATTGGGATAGCCTGAAAGGTGTCGGTGACCCCAACACCTTCCACAAGGTGGATTTGAGCCTGCCAGTGCACAGATACTGCCGTTACTGACTTCAAATACTTAGGTCATTAAGCATTATATCTGTGGAGCAGCACACTCGGAAAAACAGAATAGAAAGCAAAGCCGAGGCTCGGGTGAAGCGGCCAGGTCGTGGTCGTTCATTTCTCGGGAGGTCTGAACGTTTTTCTGGTGTTGATTAAAAACGATACCTGGCGTCACTCATGCGATAATTCTAGGCTCCACAGCAGGATAATGGCACTGATTGCGGTATTTTTACAATGTGCAACATGCTTAGCACCTCTCTTGGTTTACCTCTTTTCAACCAGCCACAAGTGATGAATGTACGCTTAAACATTCTCGCACATTTCCTTGGTCTTCAAAACGTTACCGCCTCATGCGCGTCGTCGTAGTTGGCGCGGAGATACTATCCGGGATCACGTACCTGCTTTTCATCGTTTGAAGATCCTTCTTAACAATAGTCAATAATTCCTCCCCCCGCGTAACTTAGCGGCGTAAGAGCTACTAGTGATGAAAACACAGTCCGTGAAAAATGTTTGTGTTTGGCTCGGTGCTGTAAAAAGAGAGAGTGCAATAAAAAGAGTTTGTATGTCATTGAACATTTATGAATGAACGCGATCGAGCTTCGATGAAGATGTAATAAAACGCTGTAGAGCAAGCTTAAGAACGCTTACAAGAGAGTAAGTAATAGTAAAAGTACTCGCGCGGGAGCTCGAGAGTACTACTAGTAGCAAAAAGCGGACAAACTCATCTGGGAAACCCTGAGAGAGTTTCTTCTATCATCGACACGCGTTCGGGCGAGGCGACTCACCCACCGCGCGCCAGACGAAAGGCCACCTTGACCTCCAACCCAAGATATTGTTACACAACAAGTGTTTCCAAAGGGGCTCATCTAATCCCCTTTTAGGAAACAGCTTGACGCGGCGGGCTGTTTCCTAAGGTGGACGGCTTGGTATGAGAACTACGGTTCGCTTGACAGCCTCCAAACCCACAACAGCGATTTGAAGTCATAGACGAGAGCGCCATATATGATATTCACTCGATGCGAGCACCGGTACCGTGACGGAGGTAGAGTTGGGATCGAGTTTCTTATAAGCGACTAAATTGATTTGAAATAAATGAAAAGAGAGCATCGTCTACGCGCGACAGCATAAACACCAGTCCCTCGTCTGCAAGAGCGCCCCTCGGAATCTACGTCTGTACGTTTAAGTCAACCCTCTCCTCCAAATTTCATTTGGTGTACTAACGTTATAGTGAAGCATAGAGTAGAAATGAAGTCACTGCGGACCAATCCGTTATGAACATCCCCCTTAGTCAGTCAATGAAGCGAGACGCACCTTGTCCAAAGGCAGGGAGTGAAAATGCCGCCTCGCTATTTTTGTGGATACCTGAGGCGTCAGAACAAAATGGCAAAGGAGGCTTTCGACTGGGACAATTTCTGTCTGCCTCGGTTCCTCGTAATAGATTCGTCCGCCGGCAATGGGAAACTTTCGATAATAATCGTGTTGCGCGTCGCTTTGAGTCAAGCGCTTATACCGCTCGATAAGTAAGAATGTGCGGTGACTGGTGCCATCCTCCGCGCGATGTACGAGGATGTCGATCAATCGAGCCGCGTCCCAGTCGTTTGGGACGTTGGAACCAACGATGACGTTGCTATCTTGTCGGTGCTTTTGACGAACGGTAAAGCGCGCGCCATATCGCGTGAATGAGTCCAATCGAATAGCTCGTTTTGACATTCGAGATGCGTCTCCTGTGTTTTCCGCGTACCATGAGCCGAGTAAACGTAGCTCCTCCTGCGATAGCTTGTCCTCATCTTCCGTGTCATAATCATCCTTAGGGGTGCACAGCGCCAGAATATCAGTTGCAAGCGTTCCTGAACGTCGTTTGTCGAAACAAGCCATGAAGGCGTCCCTCATCGCGCGTCCCACACTCGTTTCGTGTGTTTCGTCCTGTTTCAAAAAGGCACGTAGCCGTTGTCCCTTGCAATACTTCTCGAACATTGTTCGCTCTAATTCGCCTTTCAAAGATAGAAAATGAGATTTCTTTCCGATGACCCAGCGCAGAGTACTTACCAAACTTCTGGTTCGTGACAGTCTTTTGCAGTCGTAGATTTTCCCTTTCGTAAACAAAGCATCTCGTCGCATGCGTAGGCCCAAACCTTTGTAGGTTCTCGCCAAAGTGCATCGCGAGATGTTGATAGGGTAGCAATTGGTAAGGGGCATAAATAGTCGTTAACCCTTGAAGGTATCGGAGCATGTGTTCTTCGTAGAGTCGCACCGTATCTAACTCGAGAACACGCTTGCACCCGAGTTTCACCGCCGTCACAAGGTCCATGAAGTTGGAGAGCATGAGGTATTGGCGTCCCTTCTCATCGGCGTTCCCCCAAATCCTCACCAAAGTAACAACGAGGTTAATGGAGCATACGGCTTTCCATTGGTCAGCTGTAAGTTTCCCCAGCCCCCCGGTTCCCAAAGAACTTGGCGCCGGTGTGACCCAACTTGGTAAATCCATGCGTTTGGCGTCATCCTGGACTGCTTTCAAGATATTCCGTCCGATAATTCCAGTCTTGCGCGAGCCCTTCTCCTTCTCCTCTCCCCCCTCCTTCGCCTTCGCCTTCGCCTTTCGCCTGGCCTTTTTCTTACCTTTCGCGGTCATTCCCTGTTCGTATTGATATATTGATCAATATCGACAATAATCTTCGAAGAGCTGCTTACCTTCGCTAGTAGAAGCACCTTCAGACGGTCAATCAGATCGATCTTGTTCAGGGATTTCAATTCATCCTCCGAGCCTTCAAAGTGAAGATCGCAGATGCGAAGAAGGATATCTTTCTTCAAGCGTTTATTGCAAGTACTGACGGCGCACGTAAGGAGAACCTCAATGCCTGCGTCTACATCGCGTTGAGAGGCGCCTGATAATGGAAACGAAGACTCAGATGCGGAGTGTTCCTCGTAGTCGCGAGCATGATCGTTCGTCGGTGGTTCTGGTTCATCACCTTCGGATTCTTCCGAATCTGACGCGTCAGCTTCTTGAGCTTTCGAAATGGCGATGGGGTTGGGGGTGTTTGCGTCCGAAAACCACCTCTGTTGGATCCGCTGTTTAAATTGTAAGCTTTTATATCACAGAGAGAACCATAAACCCACTCACGAAATGGACTAAACTTCCCCTCAAGCTGGCAATTCGATTCTGCAATCTCTCCTCTGGCAGGCAATGGAACTTCAAGCAAAGGTGATATAGGACTTTCTTGCCATGCTTTTGGAGATTTTTCGCAGATTCCGTGTAAAAGGCGCGAAGGCCTTCGGCCATCTCCTTGCGGGACGGAGGGCTGGTGGACTGTATTTCGGTGACAGATGCCAAAGAATCCTCATCGTCTTCTATCAGTTGATTAAAACCCCAGAGCCGACGACAGTGACGGTGCAAATTGCCCAACAAAAAGAGATGCATCGAGTCTATGCTGACGTGCTCGACTGGGTTCCAATACGAAAGGCGGAGAAATTCGCTATGCCGGGTTCCGTGAATCGTGTAGAACTTCTTTCGCGCGTTGACGGACTCTGCATCCTCCCAAGACGAGGCCAGTTCCCGGTGCTCAGCAGCTGATTTTCGTGGCCACGACAGCTTGTCGAGGTTATTGATGTTTTTGCGTTCGAGCCAGCAAAAGGAGCACATATGAGCGGACGAGTGTGAGGAATGACCAGCGGCTTGTCGAGCTGCTGGCAAATCCGCTACGATGGGAATAAGTGCAGCCTTGACACTACGTCCGTTTGGGTGCATGGGCGTAGCATTTAAGAAAATGCCTGGGCTCCATAGGATTTCCATATCGTCGACGAGGGGCCGTAAGAACTGGTTCAACTTTTCTTTCGAAGGATGTTCAGGACCAGGTATAATTCCGAAAAGAAGGATGTTCTCTGGGAGATAGCGATCCTCGATGGGAAAATTGTAGCAAACGAGGTAGATGGCACCGCAAGTCACTTTCTTACCCGCTTGCTTATTTCCGAATGGATTGAAACCGTCCCAGCAAAAGCCAAATACGTATCGTCCTTCCGAACCTCTATCCGTGTCGGTATCAGGGACGAAAGGTCTCTGACCGTCTGGTCCCATGAACGTGCGTAACTCATCTCCATCCCATATATCTCGACGCAACTCATCCTGAGAATAAGGGTTTCTGTCAAGCTTCGACTCGTTACCACTTCGGCACAAAAGTTCTGCGATCCATTGCATAACGTCTCGACAATGAAACTCCTTCTGGAACTTGATCGACGTTCCGCTGCCGCGAGAGTCTTTTCGTAGAGTCTCCAGACATTGTGATCCATTGCGCAGCGCTCGAAACGTACATCGCTCCGGAACTGGAGTGTCACCTTCCGAGGCTGGAATTTCGTACAGAAACGAACACTTCGGACATGAGGCGTAATGTCTGACCCGCGGGAGGAGATGCAGATGATCGACGACGGTTCTAGTGTCACTAGGAATCGAGGCGCTGAGCGGCTTTCTACCACTGGGGT
The DNA here is from genome assembly GCA_001020605.1 of Schizopora paradoxa. NCBI lineage: Eukaryota > Fungi > Basidiomycota > Agaricomycetes > Hymenochaetales > Schizoporaceae > Schizopora > Schizopora paradoxa. The sequence continues at coordinate 12,342 of KQ086219.1, read as the reverse complement.
CGCTTTGACAATTGTCGACAATTAATTTGAGACAACGGAGTACGAAGTTGCAATGGTCTTCTGAGACGTGGGAGAAGAGATGGATGGATGCGGCGAGCAGGTAGGCGAGATAAACAACGTCGCTGCTGAAAGAATGGGCGGAGAAAAGCATGTATTGCACTTGACGTGCTGAATTGTTAGAGGAAGCAAGTGAAGTTGTCAATAGGCGAGACTTACTTGTATCTACCATGACTTCCTTATCGCCCGCCTGGTTTACTGCCTCGCTAGGATCTGCTTCGCTTTGTCTCCTCCATTCCTCGGTCTTTAAAACCATTATTCTCTTTATTTCATCACGAAGCTTTGCCTCAAACGTCCGCTTCACCATACTCGTTTCAGGAGGAAGTTCGAGGCCGCCGAGAGTGATGAGACTCGTGTTAAGCCACTTTTCATACGCCAGAAAGACAGCGTTCGCAGGCGAATTGTACTTCAGCTGATATCTGCCTGTTGGATTTGAGACGAAATCTTCCGTGGGGGCGGTTCCGTCGTGGTCTACTGAAGCGGGGGAGATGGGAGTGTCAGGCTTCGGTCTAACGCTAGCCTGATGAGATATTTGGAGACTCAATAACAGCCATCTACTCACGGATGTTGGACAAAAACAAGCCCTTGGCATTGAAGGGGTATCTTGCTTCGCGAATCGAAACCATGTTTCAACTCGTTGATGGTGTCGCGTGCCAAACGAACGAATACTTTGACGTCACGTTCTTCGAGTGGGGTATTTCGCATCGGATCTCTGTTATGTTGTTCCACGTCTCGATTTTCTCTGCGAGAAGATCCGGCTTCCGTCTCCACGTTCTGCTTTCGATGCATGGCCACTCTATCCAAAGTTTGGTGTTCGTTGAACTCCCTTTGCACCAATTCTTGCCCTTTTCTTTGTTTACCCTTATCATCGACAAAGGTCCTCATACCGCATCCCTGTTCCTCGCAGCGACAAATTGGCATTTTTTGTCAGACCACTGGCAAGCAGCGCGTGTCTCTTGGGTCTCAATGACATCGATGAGAAACATGTACAACAATTAGTAAGAATGTCTGGGCCTTACCTTTCGTTATGAAATGCTTATCGAATGCGATGGTCACGACCTCAAACAAGGACCTCGTTGAGAGTTAAGTGGTAACGCCTTCGGGGGATACGATGCTTTTGTGGGCATGAATCCTTCGAGGGTAGCTCGCCGATTATATCGAATCAAACAATGCGCGTGAACGTTAGATCGCATGCGCATCGCGATGCATTAATCCAGCCAAAACCACCTATGAGACGATGTGCATTGCGAGATCCTCCGGCGAGTCATGCTTTGCGGCACACGACAAGTGTATTGAAAGAATCTAAGAACTTCAAGTTCATGCTTGCAGCCCTTATTAAGAGAAAGGAAGGGCTCACCGTTACACATGGATCGAAGATGCTTGCGAAGATGACAAGCGATGATTAAAATCGCTCGGGACACACTATTATGTAAGTGATCGCTTACCTCCGAAGCGCGGCAGCCCTCTGCCAGCCGCCGCCGCCGTCATTTTCCGCCTCAAAAAGCGGGTAGAGAAAGATCATTAAGATGCTCGCTCGAGAAAGGGCGCACACCCAAAATGGGGCTTCGAGCCTCATTTCCTGATCGGGCGGGTAGATGTCCGGGGTCCCGAGCCCGCCGCGCATTCTCGCGTAAGCGAGCATCGTGTCGCGCGACACGAACGGCAAACGCCGCCCGCCATCAAAATGTGTCGCGCGCATGGTGCGTGCTACCTTTGGACACCGTTCCAACCAAACCAAATGGTGAACAATCCCATGAACGTCACGGAGGACGAACTGCACGAAAGACACGCAGGACACAACCGGAAACAACCGGACGGAAACGGACATGTAAGTCGATACGGACGAGGGGTGTTTTCGACAGGTCGTTTTGTTCAGGAATACCACCACTGTAGTCTCATGTCTAAAGGGACGTGAACAAAAATGTATATGAGAGGAAAATGTGCTAATCCAGAGCGTCTACAAATAATGGAGGTAAAGGGATTACCAAACCGAACGTTTGAGATTGAGAGTTGTCCCTGCATTCGATGCAAGTCGACAGGTGCTATATGTCTAAAAGTATAATCGTGTCAATAAATAGATTATCAAGCAAGAGATGAACCACATACGGGTAAAAATTTCAAAGATCCAAATTGGGGACTGGTGCAGTCGCGGAGGGCAATGTCGATTGGTCATTCGTGTCGATCGCGTTCCTCTGCATCACTTTGTTCAAGCGCATGCGATGGGTGCCCGCGGAAACGACAGCGAGAAAGTCATCCTCCCATCCTTCTGAAGGATTCGAGGCTGAAGCAATGACGGCCTGTATCTCTCGAATATCGGTCGAGAGCTGAGTGAGAAGTTCGTTGACAGCATATATGTAGGCTAATATGTCTCTTCGGGCGAGGAATAAGGTCTCAATAGACTCCCCACGATTCCCCCGTTCCTTCACTTTGAGGAAGACCAAGATGGCAGTGGACAGTCGGGAGTCTTCGTTTGTTGCGAGAATCTTCTCTTGTACAAGCATAATTTGAATCCGACGAAGGCATTCTTCCATCTTCGATGCGTCCGCCTTCGCTTTCTCCACGAGAGGCATAAACTCGTCAAGAATTGATGTAAAAAGGGAGGAGGCCTGCTGCAGCGCTAAGAAAACGGAAGGCGATGTCGACCTTGAAAGGGGTGCGCAGCCACGCGTAGATCCCTCCGTGATAGCGCAGAGAGCTTGATCCTGGCCATGGTTGACATCCTGGGCACTCATCGGGTAGTTAAAGCCCATAGAACGTGACATTATGAGGGCGCTTTTGGCGAGAACTCTAAAGAATATTACATGAGTCAATGTGAGCATGCCTCGCCCAACAGAGAAGGTCAACGTACCTGTCCACTCCTAGATCCACCTTTGTTCGTACCTCCGTCATCGACTTAGCGGCATTTGCTATTAGCTCTGAAAGGGTTCCGAGCTCCTTCGCAATGACATCTCCCGACTCGTAAGCGCGCCCTTCGATCAAAGTCACCATATCGTCCACGGCCAGACGGATAGACGCCATGTCTATGGGAGTGATGGTACCAGTGTTACGAGCGTCCTGAGTAAAGCGATCGAGGACGGCAGCTGCGGTCTCCTGGATCACAGTCTGTGCTTCCCCTCCGTTTGAGCCCAACGACGGGACGAAAAGTCGACAAAATGAAGTCGGGGCGAGAGAAGAGTGCCAACAGATCACAGGAGCGAAGATTGTAATGATTTCCGACGTTTGTTGGACAGCTCCGGCGAGAAAGGAAAGCAGGGCACCGACGATTAGAAGAATCACAAGCAAGAGCAGTAGATTCAACGTCACGTTGAACAAGTTGAAATACATGGCGAGGATTCGGTATGATACGTGTTGGGTAGAGAAACGCGAAGGAGGGTGATGGCCTTTATGTAGCCGGGAGAATAGCAATGAGAGGCTGTCGGTTGCATAGCTGTCAAAGGCAGTGGCACGATTCAAAGACAACTTCGTTACCCGCCGAGTGCGGCTCAGGCATGCGCTCACGCCTTTTACCGCGGTCTACGAGACTGCGATCGCGCGCGCGAATTCTTGAGCTCACAAAACATAAATTTTCGAGCGCTAAACATTCCTATGGTTGTTGCAATGCAACAAAGAAATGACGTGTTATCCGTGATACTGTACATGTGACGTAGGTCGGCGAAGAGAGGAAAGAAAAAGGGGTGGAAAATATTTTTTCATCGAGCTAAACTGCCAGTGATCTTGACTGATCTTGACGTTAAGTAGTACAACATAGCAAGAGGGTGGCTCTGAACTCTCGCCCCGTTATTGTTCCTTTCGTTGATCTATTGTCTGAGTGGCGTACTTTTTTCTCAATGATCATTTTCAATGACGACCGGCGAGACCACCAGCAAGACCAATGATCGCCCATAACCCAAGCACGCCGGTCTTTCGTTTGCTTCCTTTTTATCCTAAACATTTTTTTTTCTCGATACCAATATTATTTGCGTATGCGTTCATGGTCAGTGAAAGTTAGACGAGATCACGCCGTGTAAGGGGTAGCAACTTTACATGCAGAAAATACCGGGCCAAGCGTGCCACAACCCGATAAATGCTTTACAAAACGGAGGTGCAGCCAGCAATACGACTGTGTAGTAAATTAATCATCAACACGGATCCCAGATGTCCCCGTCGAATTTCCTTTCCCAGAGTTGTCCTTCTGAAGTGCATGCTGCATCACGTCCTGTAAATAAGATTCAAAACTATCTTCAAGTTCTCTAGCTTTCTCCTGAGCCGCAGCTCTGAAGGAAAAATGGCCTCAGTAAGAACCCGAACACTGTATTATCAAGTCACCTGTCACCTTTCACGTTCCAGAATTCCGATTTTTGACCTTTTGACATCTTCTATCTTCTTTCGAAATGCAGCGTAGTTTGCGTCATTTTCGTATCCAGCATCTTGGAACAGCACAAGGATCACGCGTTCCAACTCATTTGCATAGACGCTTAGCTAAAGGATAGAGTAACTGATGCTTCAGCAAAACCAAATTCAACTACCACTAATTGATTACGCACACCATCAATGATGCCTTTCATTTTGCAAACTTGATAAATGATGGAACTCCTCAGCTCTTCACTTTCGTCTTCGTGATGTTCAAGCGAGGAGGTCGACAAGGCGTACGCAACTGGCGCGCTTTGATAAGGAAAAAGCGAGATAGCGATGGACGGAGAAGTTGAGTCGGCAATTGCAGTCGTTCGATCCTGGTTGGCCATGAAAGACAGTGGTGAGCTTATCGTGAGGAGCTATACGTAGTCACCGCACTGGAATGGTGCACAAGTACTTGCACTTGACTCATGACTGACAAAACGTGGCTGTGCGCTTCCAAGATGCACATCTCGGGTCTGAACGTTCTGAACATCTAGCTCGGGCTGTAGATCTACTGCCTACGTTCAACGGGAATCTTCGAGCATTCTGAAGTGCTGATTCCGATTTTAATATAGATAAAGAACAGACGGACGAAAACTACAACAGTTACATATGACGGAAGGCCCGATGCAAAGCAATCAATATCGACGTCATTAGCCGCTCAAGACAGGCTCGTTCCCAACGATTAGCGGCGCTACTCCTTCTGCGTTCTGCGAAACGCGAGCCATTATGAAGGCTGCTTTGAAGAGGTTGTACGCATTGCGATCCTTGAATTCCATGATATATTCAACCTCGACCACACTCGCGACCACCTGGATTGCATAAGTACCGTTCGTCTTAAGTTATCATCAGGGTAAGCGCTCGCAATAGTTATCACACTCCACATGGCTTCAACTCACATCCATAGGGTCCATATGCAGCCATCGAATAGGGTACGTAAGTCGAAGGTTTGGTTGATTCCTCAAGCCAATACACAGGTGAACTGGTACAATGATTAGGCACGGAAAGTGAACGGTTGTAACGATAGAACTGCTAGATTAGGACGCACATTGGGTTATATTCGTATCACTGAGAGATATGTTCTTCATATAGACGATCCAACTTTCAGCGTCTAGGATCCTCGAGCCTCCGTCCGAGCTGCGACACGAAATGCTTTTGAAGCAACCGGAGAATAGGAACGTATATGACCTTGAATATTTCTCATTAACGATAATTTTTACCACACAATGATACTTCAACTCACATAGTTTGATTTGTTGGTTTATGTGCGAGAGTCGAGGTATTGCGGACATCGGACGATATTTAAGTCTTTGGGTTGGTAGTTGAATGTGGCCACTGCACCGGGTGGTCCTTTCTGAACAGCAAATTCAAAGACCCATCATTTAATGCTAAGCTTTACAAGAGAAACAATGCGTTTTCAAGGATAAGACGCACCTTTTGATGAGACCAACTTGTGAAGTTGAAGTGCGACGGCTCAGCGCTTTAGTATTCTACAAACGGCGCCTTACTGAAGACAAGCCGCGTTGACCTATAAACCGCAAACTCTTTGCCAACCACTTCATCGCTTATGAGCTGTAGTAGTAGTCCTGACCCTGAACTATCCTCAAACGAACATCGTTGTCGGAGTCCGAGTCCGAGTCGGTGGCCAAACGCGATCGTACGTTTTGCTCTGTACCCTTTACAGCACTTTTTTGCGAGCCCTTCGGTGCAAGTCGGATACGCTCGGAACAGTCGGGGTTCAAGCCATTTCAGGACAGGCGCCTCAAGATTGAGCGAAGCGCCCGCATCCGGTCACCCGGTAATAGATGTTCCCGAGTACCGAACCGACGAAAAGAGAGATGCCGAGCATCCCGGCATCCCCTCGTTCCCTCTTACGGGGGTGCGTTGGTTATGTCAGACGGAGACAATGGCTCAGGCTCTCAAGGAGTCAGACACGGTCTTCGAAGCGATCAGAATTATGCAGCCATAAAGAGGATCGACTTGAAGATGGCTTTTGAATTCGGCGGGATGGATGTAGCTTTACAAGTGGTATGCAGTTGGTGTTTACACCTGAGTACTAGTAGTTCGAGTCTGGGCTTGAACCCCGCGGTGTCACTGTCTCGAAGAAGATGGGGTCAGTTTGAATAAATTTCTGGCGCCGCACAGCAAGGGTACTGCTAGTGCATGGCGCCGAATCCATTAATATTAATATTACCTTAGACGCCCGGTGCGTGGGACTGACGAATTTGATCAGGAGCCTCCCCAACGAATTGCAACATGATGCATGATGGGTCTCAGCGCCTTCAATTATCCAAATCATACGTGGCTGAATACTGAGTACGTCCGCAAGAGTCTTACAAGTATTTGAAGCGGCAACTTCGTCCCCCGTCTCTTCCCTCTACCGTCTCTGGTAATTGCCTCTACCCAGAAGGAACGCCCGGAAGTATTACTTATGATTGTCGTCGCTAGCTCTACCTATTTACCAACCTCGCACTCGGGCGCCCAAGCATGATCCAAAGCAAATTTGAGGTTTAATGGTGAGAATTATGCGACCTCCTACTTCATATTGCACGCTCTAATATCCATCGAAACAAGTAGCAGGAAATCTGGGATAGTAATTGTCTCTGGCAAGGAAAGTCAACTACAGCAACGACTATGTTTTGACGTAGAGTGTCAACGCAATGCGCATTCGTAAGCTGGTCGGTGAACTTAATACCTGTCTTAATTTCTAATTCGAGTTCTCGTAGTCTTTTCTGGATTTCTGGATGAACTTGAGGTTTAAGCGGAGGATATGCGCTTCATGGTCGAAGTGTTCGATGTCGGTAGGCTACTATGTTCCTTTCAGAGATTGAGATGTGCTACGCTCCTATTGCTTAAATTTCAGATGTGGAGCGAACAGGGACGCGGAAAAAGTTTCTGTATGGTATGAGTCGCATGACAGAAATCAACGATTTGTACTGACGAGCACAATCCTTTCAGATTCTACGTTTCATCCAAGCCCTGTAGTTAGCAGAGACTTTCAAGAAACGTCGAAACCATCTGCTTCGTCAAACAGGGCTGTCTTACATCCTGTCTTCATCGTTCCTACTTGGCTACGTACATACACGTATTCGCGTCAGTAGCTAACGCTTGATTCAAAGCCCGTCACGAAGGACTGATATTCCAATGTCAGGCTCTGAAAGTGAATCACAGTTTACGTTCTTAACCGTGTCGTCTTGTTGCCTTACTTTTCGATTTCAGTCACGAGAAAGACGGTCGACAGTCCTGCCTCGTGTTCGCCAAACCGGGTAATGGCCTAAGCCTGAGCTCATGTCTTTCAGTAATGACACTCACCATTCACCTTCCATCGCTCACCCATTTCCTTCCCGGAGTTCCACAAACAATCGCTTGGAAACTTGGAAAATGTCTCATCCCAGGCAGTATATTCGTAGTGAAGCGAGGCTTTCTGTTGCTTTGCAGAATGTCTCCCAACATCCCAGTCTGGTGAGTGAACAAAGGAATGAACACGAATCAATTGAAAGACTGACTTTTTGGACATCACAGGCCGCTCGGCGGGCGTTGGATGGTTCGATGGAGCATGGATTGGTGGTTGCTCGGAACTTAAAGACAATTCCTCGAACCTTTCATTCGGCGCTCGTGAGGATGTACGCTCGCTGGTTGACCGCACTCAACGGCGGAGACATCCTCGACGAAAACGGGCAACTCGAAGTAGCTGCCTTTGATACACCGATCCACGCCCTTCATCATATGAAGCGCCCATTCTTCGAATCGAATCCCGCCGCTGTTTCGGCAGTTACGGAGTCTCTTCCCATCCTTCGGGCCTGGCTGTCGATTGCGGTGCGGTGCATAATTCGAAACCAGCGTTTATCTGGATTTCCCGACGGTCGGGTGAGAGTTATGCTTCGAGCCTTGAATGTATTCGTCATTATGCGAAGGATAGGCGAGAATGGATCGCAGTTTATTGCGGAACACCACGTCTACAATACCGTGACGGATCTTTGGCTCCAAACTCGAGGACAGGATACTCGCGAGGACAAGATTCTTTCCGCGATTTTCATGGAGTTGAAGAACGAATACATCAATCACAACTCCGGCAGTTTCCTGCAGTTCATCTTCGAGCGGGCGGATGCACGGGGCTTGGGCGATACCATTATAGATCTGCAACTTTCTCGCCTCGATATGGCTCTATCCTGTGACGAAGAGCACAACCGCCAGTACGAACTTTCAATCGATGCTCACCTCGCGACGCTTTATGCTCTTGTTTATGAACAAGGATTTATCGGCACTCCACGAACTCACAAAGGATTTATCGTCCTCGGCGGCGTCCAGATGGTTATGAAGCTTCTCGACTCCTCTCTTGAACATTCTATGTGGCTATCGTCGGGGTATTGCCTCGCGATTGTGGCGAATATACTGGGGTCGTCTCGGTCCCAGCGCTGCATTAGTATCGCATTGACGGCCAATCTCGTTCAGCACCTCAGCACGGGGACTCGGGCCTTTGACCGCCTTCAAGATCTAGGAAGGTCATCTATTCAGATGCTGCTACGCGACATTCTCCCAGATTTCCTCTTATTCCGGTCAATCATAAAATTATGTGATGGATTGAACGAGGGCGGGATGCTTCGCCCCGCTCTTCGAAACAACAGTCACTTGAAGGAAGATTGGGACCATCTTTTCGCCCTTTATGACTTTAGGCTCGAAGCATACAGGAGCGCTCCGAGACTGGATGGCAGTGAGGGAATGTACTGCGGAAATGTTTGTGATCAGATATATCTCAGAGTGGGTTATCAATTAAGCGGTCCATTTGAACTCTCATAGGTGGTCTGTAATATTTCGGAGTCTTTGGAACGTCGGTTTCAGAAATGCGCCGGCTGCGAAATGCGCTTTTATTGCTCTACGTCTTGCTATGTATCAGGATGGAGGACATGTGGCCATAAAGCTGATTGCGATGACTTGAAGCAAATACGAGGTAGGATTAATACTTCTATGTCAACCACTGGCATCGGAACGACTCTCATTTCTCCTTTGTTTGAATAGATTCCCTGTGTCTCTCTAGCAGCGACCTCAAATTTCTTTTAAGACTCGCATATGCGGACGAACCCCGAGAGTTTCCAACCCAACGAAGGGATACACATCCGATACGAGTCAACGAAAGATTGGTCGCCCACCACTATGGCCTCTGGTGACATTCAGATTGATGATACCACTTCGGTCATTCCCCTGCTACAAATCTGTGACATCTTAAAAGGCGAGGAAAACTCAAGCGTCGTCGACACCATCGTAAAGATCACTTTCCGCCGGCATTACAAGCAAGAGAAAACGTTCCTGTACTTTAAGGCAAGAGTTGATGTGAAGAAGAGCAAGGAGTTCCCCATGGCATCTTGAGCTAAGGACTGAGGGCATAGTACGGATACGTTACTTTGATACGTCGCTGACATATATCTTTTAAACACGAATTCTAACTTTTTGAGTTGAATAAGCCTCTGTTTTGTAGATCTATTCTTTCCCTCTCAAGATGCTTTCAATTGGATGGTATCTTGATATATATGCATTCCTGTGCGATCGGACGTGAAGTCGTTGCATCTTCTCTAACCACCTCGCTGCCTATCTCTAGGCCTGCTTCGAGTCGGAGTCGCAGTGTCGCACCTGCAAATGCTCTACCCTCGTCTCCCCTAAGCACAACAACAATCTATTTCGTTTGTATAACGAATTCAAAAAAGGAATTTATAGGAACGACTACGTCGCAGGATAGTTAGTAGTAGCAGTACCTTTCGGTGTGCTACCATCCCAGGATGGTCGAGGATCCCCGTTCCAGTGACAACCCCAGATGAGATGAGACCTATCATATTCACAACCGAAAACCGTCAGATGAAATGGTAGAGATGGACACGAATGTCGGGTGCTCAGATCTCAGAGGCCACTGGCACTGGCAGTACCTTTCGCGTCGCTCGATCAACCAATAGGCTGTAGGACAATCACCTTCAATTAGCTTCGGCGGCAGATGCGCACGATCCGTCCAACTAAGAACTGTTCGCAGTGAGTGTGTCGTTCCAGATATATATACGCCGCAGAAGGGACTTAGGAAAGTGACGCGGATGATAACGAATATTTACAACATACGTCAATAATCAGAACACTGGACGGTGGGGACATCGCATAACCGACCCTCAAACAATTATCCATCACTATAACTGTGTGCTAGAGGAACTTGCAGGACGGCAATTGATAATGCGCAACTGTGAATTTGTGCATCCCCGAAAGTGAACGAAGCACCTGTGCAAACAACGACGCGTTTGTCAGTTATCATCCTGACGATACCACATACAGTGCTTTACCTTGGGCCTGAGGCCCGAATCAAGCGTTTATGGTGTTCGTAAGCTTTACAATTTTTTAGCGGGAGAGGCAGGAGTTCGAGGTGTCCTCGCGACTTTTTGACCCTTCGATGACCTTGGCTTTGTTGGGGTTTCGGGCTTCTTTCCTGTAGAGCCCCCTCGAGCTCCCTTGGGTGATTTGGGAAGAGCGCGAATTCTTTCGATAAGTTCTTTCAGCAGCCATCGAATATCCCGGAGTGTCGCTTCATACTCCCTTTTGGAACCAAATTTACCGTCCTTATCAAGCGATTTCCACCAATGAAGGACCATCAGCCATATAAAAAAACCATTGCCCTCCACGGCCGCAAGCTTTGTCCAAACGATACTATCTTCGTCATCTTCCATGATGGATCTGACGATCGGCCAGGTAACACTGGCCTCTGCATCGTCCTCGAAGCGGTCTGCGGGTCTGCAGGACGGAGGAATATTGTTGAAGATCCATAAGTGAAATGACTGCACAAAGTCGTCGAACTCTTCCTGAGTTGATATTTCGGGAATAAAATCAAGTGGGCGGTTATCTTTAATCCATTCGCCGACGGAGCTGGGCCTTCCTGACGTGCGAAGGCGCTTCGACTTTGACGTCTGGTAATAGACTAAAATGAGACAATATAGCATGCAAGAAAAAGATATAACACACCCCAATCGCCAAATCATGGAAAGTATTGAAATCTTTCATAGTCGAAAATTCGGCAGGATTATGCTCGTTGGCCCAATATTCTTGAAGATATTCGAGCTCCGAGTCGAACTTCGTTTCTTTAGATTCCTTTGGGTTGTCCTCTTCTGCTGTCTGCTTCATCCCTTCATCTTCAACCCGGTCGTCATCTTCAGTTTCCGATGCATTTTCTCTCGATTCTTCTTTTCCGACATTCGCATTCCTCAGACGCGAGCGCGTTGGTTCTGCGGCCAATCCATCGTCGAGGACTTCGGCTTTGCGTTTCTCTCCAATCGAATGCCTCTCATTCAGCTCGCTCGCGGTATTCCTTGATCCACGCCCGGAAGATTCGCGTCCAGTACCCAGATCCACAATGGGCTGCTTGGTGTCGGATCGCGTGATCGGTTTGTCAACTGAATATGCATCGTACCATACAACAATTTGTCAGTGCAAACCCTTTGAACAATTCAGCGAAAAACAAGCACCTGAACCGCGTTTAGCGTTAGCTTGCCTAACACCGTCTCCCCCCTGCTTATCCACCGTATGCGTCGTCCTCTCCACCTGAGCGTGTCGTAAGACTCCTGGAGCTTCGGCAGAGAGACGGGGAGGATTGCACCGTTCGTACATCCCACGGGTATGTTCGATCGCGAACTCGATGACTTCGAGCTTCTCCTCGAATTCATTCGACCCATCGGCACTATTGGAAACGAGATAGTAGACCAGCACGATCATAGCGAAGGCGTCTTTCCCTGCCTTCCGGACGTAGTTCCAGTACTTCGCGGGCTCTTGGGGTTTGTAAGACATCCAGTCAAAGTCTGTGCCGCGTAACAGAGGCAAAGTGGCGAAAAATTCATCCCAGTCTGCAAGTGCTTCGTTCATGTCCAGTTTTGGACAGTCGTCAAACCATTG
>KQ086218.1:0-31202 GCA_001020605.1 Schizopora paradoxa | reverse complement strand
CAGGTGAAAAAAATGACCATAAGTTAGCAGAGAAGTAAGACAAAATCTAGCGCGGCTTTGAGTCCGAGTCCATGGCTCTGCCAAAGAGGATCTGGCCTCGCAAAGAAGTCGGCCTCGCTCGCTGCGCTCGCTCGCCCTCCTTCATTGCTCGGGAACTACTAAGGAGATATTGACTTGTACTGGTAGGAATGTAAATAACTAGCATATATTCCTTGGTAAATTTATTTCAAATGAATGTACTCTTCAAGTTGGTGCGAGAGACGACCCGTTACGGAGAATTTCCGGACCGAAAATGAGTTCCGGAGATAACCGGACACCATTGATCGGCAAACTTCGGAACATGCAATCCTTGATTGGCGATCAAATCAGTTTCCATTCGTGGATAGTGGAAGCAATCAAGCTCATACGGACGGTGCGTATTATAACCGATTTTCTTACGCAAATCGGAATTTGATTCTAGTTTCTTTCAGATGTCACCAATGGTAGTACGCGTTAGTTTCGAGACGCCTACGAAAGGATCGGATGTCATGGAACGATTTCATCGTGTCTCGTAGGTCACAAGTCCTAGACTGCACAGCGACCTTAGCCCTATGGTCGCTCAAAGTAATTCGCTCACCTTGCGGTTACGGAGAGATATGAACACCGATTCATACTAGTAGTACATTTACCTTGTTTTTGTGACCATTAGCTCCTTTCTTCCATATCGTACGGTCCGATACCTCAAATCCTGTGCTACTCGCGACGACGCGATTCCTAGTTTCAATATGCATTGTTTGGCCGGGGTAAACGGATTTCCTAAGCTATCAACATTCCTCGAATCGATCTGGTTTTCAAAGTCTTCCGTGTTCTTCGTTCATTCCACAACATGCGGCGTGTATTTTTGCACTACAGATGAAGAAGATAGTACCTTGCGTGCAATGCCATCGCTGCATTGAATAGATGTATAAAAGGCCTTGAGGTCACTGCAGGGCTCGCCATCTCTAAAGACTTTCCCCCCTTCCTCTGCATGTGTCTACTTTCACAGATCGTCTACCCATGACAAGTGCAGCAGTCGTTTCTTCTCTGAGCTCGATTCACCACACCGAGCGTAACTATCAGTCGTATCCGGGGTCGAATTACGTCCTCCCCTCGGACGACAGAGAGGCTAGAAGGTTAGATAAGTTCATTCAAAATATCATAATTGGCGAAACTTACGATGAATGTGTTTGTTCGAAAGGCTCAACCTTCAACATGAAGCATTGAAACACGCGTACGAGGGCCGTATCATTTTGGCGCCGTACGACAGTGCATCTGCATACGTCGTTCTCGACTCCGGCGTGGGTTCAGGTCAGTCGGCTTCCGAAGATCAGGAGGGAATGAGATCAGTTTTTGACGGACTCTTTTTTAGCGAGCTGGACACTGGACGCATCAAAGCAGCTATCCCCCTCTGCGATTTTGCATGGGATAGACATCGAGCGGAAGCTATTTCCATCCATCCGACCGGACAACGTTTCGTTCTCAATCAACTCGATCACCAGCCTCCCAACGGAATGGACCGAGCGGTTCGACTTTGTGCACCAGAGACTGCTCGTTGCGGCTCTGCGCAGGGATGAGTGGGTCACTGCGATATCAAACATGCACAGAGCTATTCGTCCGGGAGGTTGGGTCCAGCTCGGCGAAGTAGGTACCTGGCACGCGGGGCCCGTGACCGCGAAACACATCAAGCTTGTCCAGACGCTCTTCGAGTCTCGTCAGCTCGTTCTGGGCGTCAGCAAAGACCTGCCAAAGATGCTCGAGGAGGGAGGGTTCAAGAACGTCTCTATTGAGAGCCGCTCGATCCCAATTGGGAGCTGGGCCGGGCCAAAGGGATGTCAGGCTCGCGATAATTTCATAGAAGTGTTCCGTGGAATGAAGACTCCGATGTTGCGTCTAGGAGGTCTTGGATTTGTGAGCTCGGAGAAAGATTTCGACGCGTTGGTGGATAATCTAGAGGCGGAATGGGATGCGACGGAGGGCTCCGAATTTGATTTTCACATCATTTATGGTCAGAAGCAAAATCGATGTTGGTATCATTTATCCGAGTCATCCTTTATTTGTTTGTAAGGGCCCTTGAAGCTATATATCTGTTTCTTGAACAGAACGCAGTGAATTAATTGCAAATGCGAACAGTCAGTAACGACGTTTATGTTCGAGGGTATGTGAAAGCTTACCGTCAAAGAAACGGATCGAGCAACGTTTGTTCAATGATGAATCGAGGCGCGAGTTAGAGAGGAGTACCAGCATCGAGAACTGATGAATCGATAGGAGGAAAGCGAGAAAACATAGGCGCTTGGAGTCCATAATTATCAATTGGATATCTTCCAAAAATGCAGATAATCCACAACCATAGCAGTCTAGAAGTATCAGGATTTATTGCCGTTCACCTGGTCAACTGCTGCAGTATCCTTTGGCTTCTTCTTCTTTGATGACCCATCCGTCGTTGATTTCTTCTTCTTCGTCCGGGTGACCTTGATCATTTCCGGCGTAGTCGCGCGTGGTAACACACCTCCTTCGTCGACCTCGTAAGTCGGGTACGGAGACGGAGGCACGAGTCGGCTGGGCGTGCTACTTCTAGGTGTGCCTAACGGACTCTGCTTCGGAAGTGAGCCGGAAGGCAATTTCGGCGAAATGGCATTTGGTGGCATCTCGCCAGCTCGGTTTATGGTGAAGGAGACCGGTATAGCGGGGGATGCGGACCGTAGGTTCTGTGGAGGAGGCGTCATGGATAGCGGAGGCGTCGCTTTCGGTGAGCCCACTTCACAGTTAAGATAGGAGTTAATAAAGGTAGCGTAAAAATGAAAGAAGCCAACGAACTGGAATTCAATGCTGGCATGTCGTCAAGACGTACGACGGGAATCGAATCCACGTCATCGGGTTGGACTTTCGGTCGATCGTCTATGATATAGTAAGGATCGTCCTTGAGCATTTCCATTCGCCTGGCCTTCGCCTAATGTTCGATAGTTAGCTGGGTCACCCACTGTCCTTCGTCAGGAACAAACCTTCGCTATCTCCTCTTGTTCGGCTTGCACCTCCTCTTGTGTCCTACCGACTTCGAAGGCGTTTGTCCTTGTCTTCGAGCTTCGTGCCGCCGACCGATCTACGCGCTCTCCTGTAAGGCCGGTCTCCTTCGCTTTACCTTTCTTGTCCTTCTTTTTCTTTTTCTCCGTGGACTTCTCCTTCTCGTGACGCAACGCAATATTGGCTTCTGGGACAATCCATGCGTCCAGATCAAGACCTTCGGGAACTGGGACACTCGACTGTGCCTCTGGCGCGACTGGATTTAATGTATAGGGAGTGAACAACGGATCGAGCAGAAGAAGGCTCTTTGGGAACGATGGATCTGTCGTGCCAACAGGATCGAACGCTGAAGTGCTCGCGTCAGCGAATCCATTTGATTGCTCAGGGATCCGCGACCTTGGCTTGTATGCATTCAAGTCCGCGCGAATAAAGTTGAACAACTGCATAATGTTCGTCGCCTATTCCAACACGACGTTAGAATGAGAAATAAAAACATTGAGAATTGACCTACTCGTTCCTGAACTTCGAAATTCGGGTTTGAAGAGAAAGCTCGAAGATAATCTATTGTCGAACCCACAACTTTCTTCAGCTCGGGAAGATCGTCTTCGTCCCATCGCTCCGTGAGTCCCGCAGCCCAAGTGCCAAATATTTTTGCAGCACTTTGAATGTATACCGAGACCGTCTCCGAGGAAAGCTGGGATACATCCGGTGACAACAACGAAGGTATAATCCTCCGAGTGTCAGAGAGCTCACTTTATGATTTACTAATGTTAGCAATTTACTGTTGTAAGGAACTTCACAATCACGAACCTAGAGTATTCTCCGCAAATCCACCCTGCCGCCCAAAGCACCTCTTCGCACCCTTCTTTGGGGTCTTCCTTCGCTCCGGAAATGAATGCCGAGTCCTCAAGAATCCTCATGCTCACTTGGACAGCATATCGCCTGACTTCTCGGACGCGAACGGCGATATCCACGAGCTGGTCACGAATGACAGCTCCCACTGGCGCTCGCGCTACGTACGCGAGGTCAACAAGCACAGAAACGTACCACTGGAAGTCGGATACGTTTGCGTACAGGTCCGCTGCACACATTGATAGTATGCGATTCGCAAGGGTGGTGCGATATGCTGTCGAGCTGCTAGGAGAAACGACCGACGGTGTTGTCAAAGATCGGTCTGCCGATGTTGAGGCTGCTGCCGTTGTCAAAGATTGCGCTGCTGTTTGGGTGGTGTTCAGTGACGAATCAGGTTTGACGAGATGCTGTAGGAGTTGTTGTACTATAGACTGCAAGTTGTTTTGATTCACCTACGAAAATATAAATTTAGTTTAGAAGATGATACTTAGATCAATGGACTGACCATCGCGGATAGAAGGTCCAAGGCACGCATCCGAATACTGATATCTTGATCATCGACGCTGGAGAGTATACGAGACTCATACTCTGCGATCAAATGTGGGTGTGTAGGAACAATCTTGGCGAGAGCAAGCAAAGATATGTATTTTACTAGATATAACCCATCAGAATATGGACATGGAGTTCGCAGACGTCTACTCACGATTTTGGTCTGAATCCTCTAAAAATGCGGCGAGTTTTGTGACGCAAGTCTGCGCGAGTGAGAATCCCGAGGAGCCCTGAAGCATCCCTCCAATGATGCAGGTATGTACACATTCATACAACAGTGACACCGCGGGAGTTGTTGAAATAAGGTCAACGATCGGCGGGTGAAGCTTCTTGATCAATCGAGGCTCGTATGGTGTGAGAAGGCCAAACTATGGGGTATGAACATCTTTCATATGAAATTGGTGAAAGATTGCTCACCAATTTGATTACTTTGATGAGCATCCAGTTATTCGACGATGTCGTGAGTATGTGGAAGAGAGGCGGCGCAAACACGAGGAAATCTTTCGCGTTGTGTCTCGCCAATTCACATAAGATATTCACGACGGCTCCGACGACACCTGCGTGAAGGGTAAGAAAGAGTTAGTTCGGAGATTACAGTTCAGACGTACCCGGATCGGGATCCTCTAGTCTCTCTTTCAGCTTCTCAATTCCGTACTGCAATGCTTCAGGATATTTTATGACGACCTTGTAAAGCGCAAGTACGGCTCGTTTCCGTATTGAAGGGTGTGAATGCGACAGGAGGGTGACGAGGTCTCTTGATAGGTCCCGAGCGAGATCGGGAGTGACGATATGCGACAGTCCATTCAGTGACACCGAAACATCTAGCGGCTTCGCCGAAGTGATATCCTATGAAAGCAGGGTTAGACATTTAGTCAAGAGGATGCATTCAGATGAACCTTCTTCAGTAGGTTGGTCGTGAGCATCAGGACGTCCGTATCCTGCTCAAATGACTGGGTAGCTGCGAGATATCCCATGCTTTTGAGGTGAAATCGTGGGGACGACATAACTTCGACAACGTGAAACGAAGCCCAGCTCATGTCATATCCAAGCATTTCTAGCTGAAATCTCTGCTTCAATCCAGCTGTTCGTGGATTATAGAAATTGTACGACGCACGTAGGTCAACTTCAGCACCGCAGCAGCCTTGAGCTCCATGTCATCCCCTCTAACCTCCCGACGAATTTCATCGATTGCCTCTGCAATGAAACGCGACTGATCTCCTTTATTCGCGCGTAGACCTCTAACGAGATCCTGGAGATTGCGCTCCCACATGACGAGTCGGCGTGAAGGTCGTGTTGAGTGAGCGACGCTGACTTCGCTGGCTTTAGACGTTTATTCCGCACTTCGAAAGGAGAAGAGGACCTTTGCACGACTTCGAACTACGAGCTCTCGAGCTCTTCTTCACGAACGAACGATTAGAAATGAAAGGTCGAAACGAAAGAGTCGTGCGCGTTGAGGTCGAATTTCTCGGAAGACGCCTGCGCCCGCGCGTTGGCGTGCGCGTGCCAATCACAGAGTGGCTACGAGCGATCGTCTCCCTCAACTTCCACGATGTTTTTATATTTCTGTGCGTTTGATCTCACTCTTCTAGCTTCTCTGGGAGAACACGACGATATATTCAAAAGTCTTATTTGCGCAAACATCACAAAGCTTCAAGGACGAAAAAGTGCCACAAGCGGTTGTCTCAACAAGTTCTTCTCGAGCCACGCCTAGTTTCGTCTGCGGTACGAAATGTTGCAAGGATCTTTTGGGAGGGTGATCATGGTCTAAGGTGCACGATTAACTATCTATTCGAGGACTGATACTTTTTCGATGACTTACATGGTAGTTGTTTTCGGGGAAGTTTGTCTCGAGACGGAGGTCAAGCTTGCGAACGAACGTCGCAAGGATAGTCCCAATCTGTAAGTAGGCGAACTAAGAAGTCTCCCGTCAATAACCAGTGCATTGCTCTTTTTGCTGCTGCCATACCTGCTCCCCGATGCACCGATGTCTTCCTGCTCCGAAAGGCTGGTACGGACTTTCCGTGCCCTTGCTCACAGCGCCGAATCCGTAATCGACCTTCTCTCCATGCTCGTCTGCGTACGTCTTCAAGGCCTGAGCTGCGACGCCCTTCGAATCGAGCCATCTGTTTGGATCGAAAACCGAAGAATCTTTCCAGGTTCGAGGATCCATCTGAGTCGCAGCTGGAGACGACATAACGAAGTGACCTTTCGGTACGACATAAGTTAGACCTTCCTCTCCAGACGGCGCGGCAAGCGTCAGAGGAACTGGTAAATCGCTTGTGACCTTGCGGATGATACTGTGGATGGGCGGGTGCATCCTAAGGGTCTCCCGAATGACGGCGTCAAGTACTGGGAGGTTTCTCAAGGACTCGTACGTGAGCGGCTCAAATTCACCCTCCCTTCCAGTCCCGAAGTTTTCGACCTGTTCGCGATAAAGCGCGTCTCTGGCGAAATTCATCAGCGGGCCCCGAGCGAATATTCGCATGAAGAACTTACAGCACGTCCGGATTGGCGGCGATGCGCAAGAACGCCCAAGCTGCCGTCGACGAGCTAGTGTGCTGGCCTGCCATTAGGAGGGTTATCATCAAGTGGGCGACCTCTCTCTCGCCGAGGCCCTTGCCACTCTTGTACTGCTGTTCCATGAGCGCCGAGATCATATCGCGCTCGTGCTAGGCGTGCTTGTCAAGATTGGGTCTTCTCAATAAAGGCCTGAAAGCGTACCTCTTTCCCTTCGGCTCTCTTCCGTATGATGTTGACATAGAAGTCACTCATGGTCTTCTGCGCTCGATCTCTCTTCCTATTCGCCGCCGATGGGATATTCGGGAAGAAAAGATTCATTGGAGTAAATCCTCCATCCAGGTCATTGTAAACCTGGGCGAAGGTCTTGTCCATGTTTCCCCTGACCTCCTTCCCTTGCAGCGTTCGAGCGGCAGTCAAGATAGTGATCTCCGCCAGCCTCTTCATCACATGGAAGGACCCCCAACTGTTCATGTCTCCGATCTGGTAGTGCTTGAAGGCGGGATCCGTGTCCAGGAAATTCGTGACCTCATCGACAATCATCCCGACATAGCTGCGAAGGTGGTCGATCGTCAAGCCGCATTTCACGAACTTCTTCTGCTCCATCAGGATTTCGTTGGGGACATCGAAGACGACGCCCTCTCCGAAGACGGGCGTCGTGAGGTGCTTTATATCGAGGTCAGTTTATAGAGAATATGAAGCTTCATACGCTGGTGACTTACTGCATACGCTTCTTCTGCAGATACCTGGGTCACCTTCCCGCCCGTGACGAAGTTGTTGCCTTTTGGCCCCAGCGCGACAGTCATACGACGACCAAACAAGATGAACGTGAATACATCTCCGTACTAGGGTGATTCATGGTCAGTAATTTTGATACTATCTTCTGTGTCGGAAAGACCTTTACCTTTTCGCGGCAGCGAAGGAGAAATCTGATAGGGTCTGTTCCGTACGAGATGGCCGATCCGAGGAAGGGAATCCAGTGGAAGACGACGGGGGGAAGAGTACGACTCTTCCAGCCGAACTGAAGGAATAGGTTAATACAAGGACAATCCCAAAGCTTGCAACCTTCATGCTTACAAGCTGCCATACGACGTTCAAGACTATTGGGAGGGCAGGGGTGCTCAAAACTCCAATGACGATGAAGAGCGATGGCGACTTGATGTCCATCGAGTTATTGGGCCAACTTGAAAGATGGCTAGCCTTGCTCGATAGGATCTCTAGGCTATCGTTGAATGAGATTCCCATTGACTGCTGGTGATACTCGGAGTGGATGATTGGGCGAAGGTTAGTAAGTCAAGGACCTGGATCTTACATCATTTATCAGGTGAAGTATTATCGTACCACTCTGTGGAATCGTACCAGAAAGGGTGAGGGTAGCCAACGGCATCGCACGCCGATAAACTCACTCCCACAAGGTCAAACCAGTCAGCAAAGACCGTGAATTTTAGGCTGAGCCCTACTGGTCGAATATTATTTTTTTAGAAACGCGAGCGAGATGACACTTACCCTTGTAGTAGTTGTACCACAGATTGCAACTTCTCGTAGCATCCTCATTTGAAACGAAACGAATACAAAATAAAATTTCTGCCTCTATCTCATCTACATCACGACGAGTTGATGGATCCAATGAAGCATTTTCTCCTAGTTTTGTGCGCTCATCTGTTCTCTCTACGAGTCTCTCAAGTTCAAAGAAGTCGGCTCGGCTTCGGCATAACCGAAACTGGCCGGGGTATGCCGTGCCGGTAGTACAGACGCGAACCCGGTTTTCGTCGCTGTCCTCCTCACTTCCATGCAATGATGCATCGCACAACACAAATCGCTTTCAGCCTCCTCATCACGCTTTCTTTACTGCTTAGCGCACTCGCAAACACAGAAATAAGGAACTTTGACGCGATCCGGGAGGACGTCGACGAGCTTGGTTGGCTGTCGCTGAAATTCAAGGAACTCGATTGGACAGGCTTAGACGCGAATACCAGCGAGAGCAGTTTTCACGTCGTATCTGCGCCATTGGGAACTCCCTTGAGCGAAGTGTGTCAGAAGATTCGAGGAGAAGAAACGGACTCGAGATCGTCGCGACGATGCGAGCACGAGGTTTGGATTCGATTGGATTTGGACGACGATGCATGGTCTTCGTTCTCCAAATTCACTCTTCGGTTGTCGTGGCCCGCTTTCGTGAGTGAATCCACGTCGTTTTCCCTACAATTTCTGAGCAAGTGCCTGTCGGAACAGCATTCTACAGACTTTGACGTCGAAATCTTTTCATCATCTGAGGTTTTACAGCTGTTAGGCTCTTCGGACTCCACCATTCCCAGACCTGATTCATGGAAGTCGGGATCGACTCGAAGCACCCGGAAAATGTTTTCGAGGATCCGCTTGGTGAATACTGGAGTTCGAAATCCTTCGAATCCACCTGTCGACAACTCTTCCACCAAAGTCCCGTTCACCGTCAAACTTGAACCTCTGCACTTCGGCGTTCTCCCCGAATCTGTCATTCCTACGATCTTCGCCATTCTTCTCGTATCTGGGACATCATTCTTGTTTTTGGTTCCGAGAGTTCTTGGAGCATTCGAATGCATAAGCTCGAAGGCAGCAGAGGAATTAAGCGGCGGGGTGGATCCAAAGAAGACACAGTAGATTTGCGAAATGATATCAGAGGCGCTGAATTTGTCGATCATCGGAAACCTTGAATGCTGGAGTGGGATTTTCCCGACGACTTCTTGAGGAATTGTACGTCACTAATCCGAATCCGCAAGACGCCATCTATTCTCGCTCACTGAATTTAATCTGTCAAGAGAACTCTGAGAAGCATCTCGATCGCTTATTTCTCTCCTTCAAATGCCAATTATCTACCGCATTCCTCGACCGATTATTTATTGCTACGACTCGGCAATTCTTATATTACACGCACTGGACTTTAAGGAATGGCAAAGGGTATGTCATGTTCTACAATTTCTTATTGGCTTCGACCTTTCCAATCGCGAGTTCGAATATGTACATGTACTGTCTGACTTACCCAGTTCATAGACTTAGCAAGATCCTTCCTTTCATTTTGTGGTCAAATCAACATCACCAATCTTCCATTTTGCACAGGAAACTCGGAGAGGAGCGCCACGTCTGGGGTTCCTTCTATTCTCTAACTCGAATTGTTCGAAGACACGCCGGGATTTAGACGATCAAATTTCGCCGTTGTATATTTCGCGTCGGGTAGAACATTCGGGATCTGCAAGCTTCATTTAAGTCTTGATTGCGGAGTCGCTTTGGATTTCTGACGATGAAGCAGTCAACAAAAGGAAGGCATAATTTGTCACAATTCCAAATGTCGCCTGTTCGATGCGCTCTTTTTATGAGCTTGAAGGTGGATTCGCATTCAGCAAACCCATCCTCAACCCGTTTTTTCAACCACTTCCACCAACACCATTTTTGAACAATTTACTTCAGAAAAAGATGTCGTCCTATCAGTCCAACGGCACTACTCCATCGGGACTCAGTCGTAACATGAAATCGTTGAAGTTAAATGGTAATGGCGTTGTTCCTCCCGCCGGCGTCACCAGTACTATCTACGACAAAGTCGACGAGGATCTAACGACTATCACATTGGCTGGAATTGGGACGTACGTCGTCAACCTCTGCGCGAGGGGTGTTGTCCTCTTCTTCCCGGACGCGGATGACACTGACCATGTCATTCGGGACTACCTCGCGAAACAAGGTATGCTCTGCTGTATCTGTTATGTGTGCCCATATGGAAGAAGCTCATTCTTGATTTAAATACAGGCTTCACCGTTCTCATATTCGACTACTTCGGTGGCAAGCCTTGCGATATCCCTCCAAAGGACATGAGAGATGAATACGAAAAATGGGCTAAGTTGCACCAGGAGCGCGTCAAGGAGATGATACCTTCGTGGTGGGAGGCTGTTCGCGAAAAGTATGGTGAGCGCTTTAGTGGTTGAATGCCGTCACCCGGAACGCTAAGAGGTTCTTCTCGGCTTAGACGTTCAAACAGGTTCTGTGACGCCCTACTTCGTCGTTGGTAAATAAATTTCATTTTCTTCCTCAGTTTGACATCTCGACTCATTTGTTGTTTCTATCCAATGCAAATTCGTAGGTCGAGGCTTCGGAGCGCCCTTTGCTTTAGAGCTCTGCACAGTGACGAACCCCCAGATCGTCGCCGGCGCAGTTATCCATCCCGATTTCATCGAAACGTCGCACATCGACAATGCAGACAAGCCCGTCTTGTTCTCCTTCTCCAACACCAACCCCTTCTACGACTCAGATCGCGAGATATACCCCTGGGTCGTAAGCATCCTCAGGGGCCCGGAAAGGCAAGCCGAAGGCGAAGTATGGCGTTCAGATGTACGCGACTGTCCTGGGCGACTTTGGTTTCGGAACGGATCCTGAAACCGAGAATGAAGGTGAGATTTCCCGTTGACGATACGTACTGCGCCGATTTGACGAATGCTTTGCAGGATACGCTATGATAGAGACGGCGCACTCCGTTTCTGAGTGGTTTATTCGCGGAAACAACGTGAATCAGGGCCCGCAGTAATCTCTTCGCCGCCGAAAATCGAAACATCCGTGTGCTGTACCTTTATCTTCTTGATGCCATCGTTCACGAACTGTTTGTAATCACAACCACTATATATCGCTTTATACTAACACTCAAATATATGCAATCGCATTCTGTGTTCATTCACATGATTTTTCCATCGAATCCATGTGTGCTAATTATGAAGGTGATGCGCTGGTCTGCGTCTCGACTATCGACTATCGCCCTCCGAGCCTCAGGCTAAACCTCAGGCTCTTTTCATCTCGATGCGGAAATACAACAGAGTTTCTATACACACATGAATGGCGCTCTCACGAATCGTCAGTATGAATTAGAACATCACCAATGGATGTCGCTTCCCCGCATCAAGCTTACGGCACATTGTAAAATGAGAATGAAATGCCAGAGAAAAACAGTGAAGCTAGTGAAGGCGTCTGTATATGCAAGCATCGGATGAACAAGCACAATAGCGAAAGGAATTGCTCTTTGGCATAATATGTTGAATGAGGGAGATACGGGACCAAACGTAGAGAAGAAACTCAGAATAGACAAAATGGAGGATGTCGTCGGGCACACGGGAAAAGGTCAGTATTCTCTTCCGACTCCGAGTTCTCGAGTAACTTGGAAGTTTGGGGTGTGTATTTGATTTCGCTCTATTATATCGCTCCTTTCTATATCATCATCATTGAATGCACAACGCTCCACGGACGCCCGTCGACTCGAAGTGCGCTAGTCCAAATTTCAGAACAATGATGTCGATATTCGCCCGAGAAACCCAGTGTACACTTCTTTCGGTGGGAGTGCCTCACCGAAGCTGCGGCTTTGCGAAGATCACTAGGCATTGAAGGAGTGACTATATGCGGAGCTGGTTCAACAATCCTGTTATTTTATTGGAAATAAAGGTCGCGTAAACCAGTGTTCCATTCCATGTCGGTTCCTAACGTCAAAGAACATGGAGTAGGGGATATCAAACTTCCGACTGTGCGAGGGTGAAGGTCACTGGAAAGCGACAGGAGAAGCGAAGGGAGGGTACAAGCGAGACCGGACACCGGAGGCACTGGTTTGAAGCTGCTGTTTAAAAGAGAGGATGTAACGCAGCTAAATCCTCATCCTCCCATCCTCACCTCGATTATTTTCATCTCTTATCCAACGCATCTCAAGAGACATGTCCAAGCAAACAAATGGCAGCTCAGCGACGAACGGCAGCGACGTCAATGGCGTCAAACCGAGCAGTGACGTTCCAAGCCGAAAAATGCTGGGAGGAATTGGAACACACGTTTTCAATCCTCTCATAAAGGGCATCGTCCTCTTCTTCGGGGATGGGGATGCTTCGAACCAGATCATCCGTGATTACCTTGCTTCACAAGGTGAATATTTTACATTTCTCGAGCAGAGTAGAATATTGCTCAACGAATTATAACCAGGCTTTGTGGTCCTCGGGTTCGATTACTTCGACCGCGACGGGACTGATGGCAAGAAGCCTCCAAAGGATTCGCGCCCTGATTTCGAAGCGTGGGCCAAAGAGCACCAGGACCACTTCAAGGAGAAGTTGGATCCATGGTGGAAGGCGGTCCAGGAGAATTACAGTAAGCATAGTACACCCGGACCTGCGATGGAATTGCACGAACTCACATTCGATGACCATAGGCCCGGGCGACATGGATATCCCATTGCCTTATTTCGTCGTCGGTAAGCTTTTTATCCCTGATGTGATTGGAGAAATGATACTCACTGAAGAGCTGTCGAATTTCATAGGATGCGGTTTCGGGGCGCACTTCGCGATGGAGCTTTGCGTATCATCAGAGTCAAAATCGAAGGTCGTCGCTGGTGCGTTCGTGCACGCAGACTTCCTCGAAGCTTCGACTGTCGCGAAGGTTGACATACCCGTCTTGTTCACCTTCTCCAACACGGGCAACCCTCTGGACCGCGAGACACGCCCATGGGTTGAATGCATCCTTGGAGGGCCGAAGGGTATACCGACCACGAAATATTGCATCCAGATGTTCGCATCGAACTTGCCCGAGATTACTATCGGACAGAATCCGAAAGTTGAGAACGAAAGTACGTTGATCATACCAGTTGGAATTCCTCCATAATTCATAATGTCTGTATAGATTACCTGATGCACGAAAGCGCACGCTCGATGTCTCAGTGGTTTATTCGCGGAGCCTCGTTGAAGGAAGGTCCGCAGTAGATCTTCAACCTGTAGCGGCACGATGCATTTGTATGATATCTCCAATGCCCATCACTTATAATAATTGAATAATCTCTATCACCCGACTTCGTGATTTGCGTCTGCGAATAAGTCAATACTGCTTTTGATGAAAGAGGACATTTCCGAACCTCCACTGTTCTCATAATTTGGCTCCGCATCTCAAGCCACAAGCCAAAATATGTTGCACGACATCCCGACCATGTCCTTCCCACTCGTCCCAACACATTGAGAAATAGTGAGCGTCGATGCCTGGGGAGCCTGAAACATCCCCCTTGCGAAGTGTTTGCCCGTTCCCAACCTTCCCATTGGCAACATCAACCACTCGACACCACCTTTGTTTACCCTCCAATCGGAATCCGAGACGCTTCGCAAGCTTATGCGTGGCGGCGTTGTTGGGAAGTGAGTGCACGCCGACACGTCTGAGCCCTAGTCCGGGTGGAGAGTCCGATGGCAAATTGAAGCAATACCGAAGGAGAACGCTCACTGCGAGCGCTCCGTACCCTGCGCGCCTTTGCAGGATAGTTTCGCGTCGCCGGAAACTAATCGTCATGCCTATTTCCGCAAACAGATGCTCTGGGTCACAGTCCTCGAGACTGATCACAGCTCCGAAATTCCAGTCGCTTCCACCCGTTGCGGAGTTTCCGTCAGCAAACATAGCTGCGAAGACCATGCTTCCAGGCTTACGCCGGTATTCGAGTTCGATCCATGTTGCAAGCTCTTCGACGGTCGAAGGGAGGGGCATGCTGAAGGTCGGCGGGATGTGATATGATAAAATCGAAGAAAGCTTGAATGTAAAGGCGAGGAATGAAAGGGACGAGCTTCACGATCGGAGAAGTAAGGTGCTCGAGTTGATAAGGGAAGCAGAAGTTGATGTCGTAGGGATCAGGTCCGTACAGTTCTTCTGGCGATAGGATGCGTCCGAGGGGTAGAGTAGTTGGCCTGCGATACGTGTTACACCAATGATCCATTGGTGGGCTGTTAATGTTCGTCGATGGTTCATCGAGTGCATTTTCCTCCAGAAAGGCATGGAACGGCAACAAAATCGACATCGTATAGACGAGAGGCTTGCTTGATCGAAAGATTCTCGGGGCATCCATCAAGAAAAGGCTCTTTATACACCAGAGTATCGTCGAGAGCGTCTTGAAACCGGTAGACAATGACATTACACATGTCCCTTGATCGTTGGACGTATCACCTTCGTCCCTCGTGAAATTCACTTGACCTCCATTTCGAAATTTTCGGGTATTCGACACGGTCTAGACACGCCATCGTGCCTCCGTAGCTTGCGCTTCTCGCGCATTCATCTTCATGATTGACTTGGGCGTTTCGAAGTCTTGCCTAAATTCCTCGATGGACCTTGTTCCTATTATACCCCGTTCGCAATGCTCCTCCCCCACCTCGGCACTTCCCCTGACTGACTCAGGCCGATCGAGGATGATCTTCGCGTGGCGATACATTGTGGGTGTCTGTAAGACCATGAGAACGAGAGGAGGCTTTTTGGTATTCATGATGACGGAGACACGGCCATCCGCCCGACGGTCCCCTGCCCACTGCTTGAGAACGCAATCGGTTATGAGATGGGCGTGCTCACCGTTCACCATTTAACGTCGTATCGTCTGCTTGACTTATCGCACACTCACCTTGTAACACCATGTCTGCATCCTTGACAGGCCCTCCGACCGAGCATTGCTGGACCGGCGTCGCTCACAGTGGTGAGAGCACAGGGAAGGTAGAGACGATCGGCGGCGCCGAGACGTACGTTGCGGTTCCTCCAGAGGGCACGTCGCCGAAAGGTGTGATCCTGTTCTATGCGGACGTTTGGGGTTGCATGTTCCAGAACAACAAGCTGCTGCAGGATTATTTCGCTTCTCAAGGTACCTATAGTTTCAAATTAATTCAGAAATAGTGAGAGATGATCAACGTGATAGGTTTCATCGTCGTGGGTATCGACTATTTCGCGGGCGACCCAATTCACCTGCACATCGAGAACCCGGATTTCGATCGGGGTGCTTGGTTTGAGAAGCACCACAAGGATGCAAGGGAGATGGAGCCCGTTTGGTGGGAGGCTATCCAGGCGCGATACGGTACGTGTTCGCGGTAATCTTCTCGCAAGCGACGTATAAATCATTTGGAATAGGTAAACCCAATGAGACGAAGTATTTTTCCATTGGTGAGTAAACATTTGACCTAAAAGACTGAACGTGTAGACGAGTTCTCATATTTTGGAAGGATATTGCTTTGGCGCACCGTTCGTGATGGAGTCCTGCGTATCCGACAAAGCCATCGCTGGAGCAGTCGTCCATCCAGCGTTCATGAGCGAAGCACACATCGAAAACGTCCAGAAGCCCATTTTCTTCTCTTGTGCCGAGGTGGACCACACTTTCGGACTCCCAGCACGTCGCAAGGCAGAGGACATCCTCGTTGCAGCAAATAAACAATATCATTTCCAAGTGTTTGCAGGCGTGAAACATGGGTTTGGAATTAGGGGAGATCCCGGAATCGAGAACGAACGTAAGTGAGTTTGTTGACGGGATTGAGTGCCAGATTCACTTACTATGGAAAATGATCGTGAATAGGATGGGCGAAGGAGGAAAGTGCGCGTTCGATTGCAGGCTGGTTTACTCGCTGGGGCTCAATCTGATCGTATCGTCACTTCACTTGCACAATGTCACTGAATTTGAATCTGGAATTATAAAATGAATATTCTATGAGATACATGACAAACGGCCTGTATCACCGAGTTAGCATAATCTACGCGTGAAGATAGTATAAAAGCTTACGGTACACTATGTCCACTGCTTCTGTTCCTCTTCCGCATATCTCTCATTATATGCCTCTCTGAGAAGATGATATATGAGCAAGTGTTGCTCATCGCGCTGGACCATGGAGGTGCGTTGCTCCCTGAGCGAGTCAATCTCAAAAACGACTTCATCGCCTGCAACGAAGTCGGGTAGTGGGCCCAGCGGACTTGGGGGTAAAGACGGGAAACGCTTGACGACGGAAGTGAATGGGCAGGTAGGTGAGGTCGGCGGGTATTCTGAGAGCAAAAGCCCGTGCGATCGGAGGAGGGAAGAAAGAGCGATGAATGAACCGGTACGGCCGATACCTGCAGAGCAGTTCAACGCGATAGGCGGATCTAGATGTGCCTCAGGGGTACTCGTCAAACGGTTGGAAGCTGCAACGAAGCGCACGAAAGCGAGAAGAGCGCGCTGGTCTTCAGGAGAAGATGGAATACCGAAGTCCGGCCAATGCGTAAAAAGGTGATGAGTGATTTCGAATGGTTGTCCCCGTTCCGCATTCGAATCTGGCTCGATGAGTGATAGTTGAAGGCGGGATGTTATGGAATGAGTCTCCTTCGCTACCGTCTGAGAAGCCAACTTAATCTTAATTCTTGGATGCGGTGTTGTCGTCGTGTCAGATGGTGGGGGAGGAATCACGTAGCTCTCGCCAACTTCAGTCGGAAAATAAGGATGCGCTTTCGTACGGCCCCCCTCGTACGCGACGGTGAGTTGCACACTGGTACGAAGCCGACACTCGCCCTCAGGAGGAATCGTACATTCTCCTTCTCGCATTCCAGCGATCGATGGCGGAGGCCGAGTCGCGGGCTGGAAGAAGAGCGAAAGATATGCATACGCAGTGTTTGGAAGAGGTGCTTGCGTCGCTATCCACCATTGCCCTCCATGCAGCTCGCGAACCCAGTTCGCGTTCAGGTACTCATCGTCCGATGACGCAGGGAAGCAGACGCCGACTCTCGTACGCTCGTGCGGCTCGATCGCGTAGTATCGGTTGAAGGGGAGGTGTTCTGGACGAGAGCCGTATTCGATAGAGTAGTGATCGAGGTGGTCCGACGGGATGGTGCGGGAGAATGGAGCGATGAACGCCTTTCCTGCGCGGCGAGTTTTGCTGTCGTCGTCGCGGTTTCTCGAAGCTGAGCGGGCTCGCTCTCTCTTGGCTTCGCGTTCGGAGAGGAGCGTGTAGACGTTTGCGAAATGAGCCCCATCGAAGAAGGCGTTGTTGAGCCAGCCGGGAAGTGTACGAGTGATGCTCATGGTTTATGATGAAGTGCTGGGGCGTCTTTCGCCGCTGTTATTGCAGTAACGTGCCTGGGAAACCAGTGCCATATGGAATTGACAATGATCTTGTTCGAAGGGAAAGTTATAGCGAGAAATATCAGAAAATGCGAGTTCGAAAGATAGATTTGCTAACGCACCTTGAGAGAGGTACACGGAATCCATGGGCTTCAGGTCATCTGGATGGCTTCCGGAAGAATCCAGCAACACTGAGACGTCCATAAACAAAAGCCCGTCAATCGACCTGCTTCAAGCTTCTTCAATTGCTTGAAAGCTGTAAGAAAAGAGGTAACTTGATGAGGTAAACGTTCATTCAATTGAATAGGTCATAACGCACCGAACCCATCAAGCATGTTCAAATGATCGTGCAAACTGAAGCGATTTCATGCCAGTTGCCTGGGATAGAGACAGCCACCCATTATGTCCGCTATACTGCGTTTCACGTCATTATCCAATACCTTGATCGTCTCGTCGTCATCGTCGCTGGCATTTGCTCAATTTTGCCGTCGTGGTGGTGGTGGTGGTGGGGACAAACAACGCGTAAACAGCGCGTCCAGTCAGCAATCGCCTGGGATTCCGATTCAGGCTGGGAATGGTTTCTGTTACCAACGTTGTCCACCGACCACGACTTCATCGTCGTCCATCACTTTCATTTTCACTGTCATTTCGATGAAGACTTCACCAAATGGGTGTTCTGAAGTATGAAATAGAAAAAGAGATTGATTGGCAAATCAACTTGAAGGAGCGCGCGGATCGATATTCGGCGTTTCGTTTTCGGTGCGCCGTAATCAACATGTAACACTCTAGCATGGATTTTGACCATTACAGAACGCCGCTGTAGTTGTTAGACTCTTGGATCTTCTTTGTCGAACTCGCGATGGAGACAAACATCGTCTAATCCGCGGGATCCATCGCTGATGAAGGAGTTCTAAGCGAGCAACCATATAAACTCATCCGCGGTTCAAGCAGATTCCGAGGCATCATGGTCACCACTTCACCCACTTCACCGTCGTAATGAATGAAACTCGGGGACGATTCTGATGACCATTATTGCACTTGTGATGCGGATGACGCGCTCCCTAGATTAGCTCTTGGAGCTCACATGGCGAAACTTCTCAACAGGGTGACTGGAATTTCGTTATAAGAGTCCGTGTCCCGACCGAAGGACCTTGCTTCCCTTCGACCAAGAGTGTCCCACTTCTCTGACAGCTTAGTCGAGTATGACTATCCAAAACATTCTTCTAGGTGGTCTCATTCTCTTCGTCTTGAAGCAAATCGTCGAGAGAACGTACTCGAAGCAGATTCGACTCCCTCCTGGTCCGAAGCGCAAGCCTCTCATCGGAAATTTACTGGATCTACCGAAAGGAGAGTTCGACTGGATCCACTGGTTGAGGCACAAGGATCTCTATGGTGCGTGTCAGCTCCTTATGTCCAGTGGCGAGATTTGACGTTTTGAATATCGAAAATAGGACCCATTAGCTCTGTCACCGTCTTCGGGCAGCACATCGTAATTCTGAACGATGTAAAACTTGCGGTCGACCTCCTCGATAAAAACTCATCAGTATTCTCGGATCGACCAGCCTTGGTTTTTTGCGGAGAAATGTACGTATCTTGTTCTATTGACTTAATAGCATTCCGATCCTCACTCTCGAATAGGTGTGGATGGAATAGATCGTTGGCAATGATGCACTATGGACCCCAACACAAGGCGATTCGGAAGATTGTTCACCAGTTCATGGGCTCTGGCGACGCCATTTCCCGCCACCATCCGCTTCTTGAGGTCGAGTCGAGACGCTTCTTGCTCAGGACACTCAAAAATCCCGGAAACGTCACTGACCACATCCGAACGTAATTATATCATCTATTCATACAGCCAAAATTTGACTATTTATGCTCTTTAGATTAACCGGCGCAGTCATTCTGAAATTAGCACATGGATACACCATTGAGCCTGAAAAGCCTGATCCTCTGGTGAAGCTAGGAGACGACACCCTCTTTGAATTCTCCCTTTCGGCACAGGCTGGGACATGGCTCGTCGATCTTCTTCCGTTCTGTAAGCCATATATTCTCTATTGGTAGCCACTGCTGATTCTTTGTAAGTGCAATACCTTCCAGATTGGTTTCCTGGGACTGGCTTCAAACATATCGCCAAGAAGTTCAGATCAAACAGCGATGAGATGGCGGAGTTGCCTCACGCGTTTGTGAAGAAGCAGATGGTGCGTATTAATCTTACGAAGGTTTGATTGGTTAATTGATTTCATTCCGTTAGAAATCGGGTCAGTATTATCCATCGCTCACATCCAGCCTTCTCGAGGAAAGCTCCGCCGACGATGATGAATACGAGAACAACGTCAAATGGAGTGCCGTCGCTGTGTACGGCGGAGGTGCCGATACGGTTCGCATTTTTCAATATCCTCACTATATTATGCCTAACGTTTCGACCGCAAGACTGTGTCGGCTAACTGCAGTTTCTATCTCGCAATGGCCCTTTATCCTGAAGTGCAACGAAGAGCGCAAGAAGAAATCGACCGCGTTGTCGGCACTGACCGCCTTCCGACATATCAAGACCGCAAGAATCTTCCTTACGTCGACGCGTTGATAAAGGAGACTCTTCGATGGCATCCAGTTCTACCCCTTGGTAAGCCTAGTTTCTCTTCTCATTTAAGCTCGAACCCTCTAAGCTCGGTGGGCTTTGTAGGCTTGCCGCATGCTTCGTCAGAGGACAGTGTCGTCGACGGGTATACCATTCCGAAGGGTACAATCATGCTCGCGAACATCTGGTACTTCGTTTTCTTCCAGTTGTACATCAAGAAGTGCTTACGCTGAGTTATGTAGGCAATTCACTCATGACCCCGCAAGATACCACGAGCCAGCGAAATTCAACCCAGAACGATTCCTTGGAAAGAACCCAGAACCCGATTCGTACGACAACGCATTCGGTTTTGGTCGTAGGATCTGCCCTGGAAAGGAGCTCGCCGACGCGATCTTGTTCGTGTCTATCGCACAAAGTCTTGCGGCCTTCAACATCGGAAAAGCGATAGATGCGAATGGAAATGAGATCACGCCTGCTGAGGACTATACCAATGGTATTATCAGGTAAAGTCTCGATTTCGTACTTTCTATGACCTTTAGGTTAACTTGTGATGGTCACAGTCGTCCGAATGATTTTGAGTGCTCTATAAAACCTCGTTCGGACAAAGTGGCTTCGTTAATCAAGGCCGTCGAAGACGAACATCCTTTTGAGCCTAGCAATTCAGCTGACCTTTTGGAGCTTGACTGGAAGGCAACTTGAATGCTTTGGGCTATATAATTTCCCTTCTAAAATTATTTTGCGTCATAGCTTGAAACAAAACTCACTTGAAATGAGATGATAGCTTGATGTTCACTCTTTCCTCGCCGGGATTCTGTCGTTAGTAAACAACTTGCCTACAGTGGGCCACTGCTAGCGCATGGCAGTACCGATTTGCCCTTGCGGCAGAGTTTTTCTTTACTGTAAATAAAAGGTACAGGTGCCGCCGGCGCCAAGCGCACGTCACTGCTGCAAGCATCAAAACATTTCCCCCCAAAAACGGTATGAACTTTTTTCAGAAATGTTCTCAAAAACTTTGTTTTCACACCGACTCCTCAACTTGAAGCTGACTATCCGCACCACTATTAATGATCCGTGGTCTTGCGGGACGCTTCGCATCCCTGCAGCCCACTACGCTTTTTATTTTAAGTGAAGAAAACGAGCTGTACCTACAGCTCCAAGAACGTCTCTCCGATGGGCATCGTGAAGACGAACTCCACTTTCGAAAGTGGAAGACGAGAAATCTAGTCGGTGACTGACCGACAAGTAAGCACCTATATGTGTAGGTGCTTACTTGAAGACCGTATGGCTACGTACCTCCACTGAATACCTGATGCTGATGTTCGAACAAATACAACGAATAGAATTAACAGAACTACGGAGAACAGCAAAACGCTGCCCTGGAGGAAAGCGCTGGTTTAGCGCCAGTCACATAAATAGAACAAAAAACGCCGAAATGGCAAAAGGGCCGAAACGATCGCCCTGGTGGAAAAAGATTTCCAGGACGAACCAAAACTGCAGGCACACCTTCCTGTTCGAGCGAAAAAGCGTTCAACTCAACCGATTGTGCTATACGCAAATCGGAACGCGTCAGCAACGCGTGGCCGAATTCGGACGTGTGGGAGTCGTTTTCCGAGTGGGAGATTTGGGTTCGTAGCGTGTCAAGCTCGACCACGCCGCCTCATTCGACTTGTCCGTCATCCGTCATCGTCGACATTCCATCTACTTTCTTACGATCAAAATGTCTCAAAAGATCAATATGGCTATAGAATACCGGACGAGGCCCTCCGACTCAGCCGCAACCCGACGTATTTGGACAGGTGAACCTTGCACGAGCAACACTTGAATCAAGATCCTCAATGTGTCATGTGGGCTCGAACTTGAAGGTCGAAGGCAGAAGATTGAGTTTCTCGAGAAGATGAAGGAGCGTTCACCAAAGTAAGTTATACTCCTGATAATGGAATCGCGTCTATGCGTGCGCTGATCATGATTCTCCTAGGAACGTCATCCAGGTATGGAAGTTTGGATGTTGAGAAGTGCACCATGGCGAATGGGCTCTCGTCTTACCTTGTCGAGCGCGCCGAAAGCATCAACGTCGTCAGTCGTATTCTGTTCTGATCGGAATGAGAAACTTAACACTCACATCTACTTCTCTAGTACCGTCCGTGTGCGTAAGACTCCGTCCATGTAGGAGTGTGTCATGCATTGTTAGTGAGGTAAGTACGCACGAAACTTACAATGTACAGTTCTGAACGTCTTCAGAGATTTGAAGGTACGGAGCAAGAAACTGAGCCTAACATCCGGATTGTGCATTCTCGCCGCAAGACTTTACGTCTCTTCCGATTGGTCAATCCTCCCAAGAATTAAATTTGGCTGGTGCTCTGACATTGCCCAACTTGTCAAAGAAAGCCCGACATCCCCACCTCCGTTCCACATCACCATTCTATCAATCGAAGGTCTGGGAACGAAATTGATGGGTTTAGACGCCGGAATCATGTGGTTATCTTTTTCGTAGATTTCTACGAATAAGGGGATGTTTGAAGTCCAGTTTCATTGTTATGGAACCCCTCCTCTTTCACTCCCCACCTTGAGCTCAGTCGTAGCTTACTGCCAGGTCTACCATCGTCCTCAGTCTTACAAATTACTGCTATTTGCAAAAAGGCTGGCACAGCCACTTTTTACGTAATCGCTCGACGCGACGCGTCGACTTGGGGGCCGAAATTACAGTATATCGTCTTTTTCTCGACAACCACGTACATTCACGCCATGTAACTATACTAGAAAAATAGCACTCATTTAGACGCATCTTTGGGCGTAAGTTTGAGCGAAAACGGTGAAGATTTGAGCTCTCCGCAACCCTCGCACCGTAGTTTCCGCTGAAGTCAAACGTGCCGCCGTACACTCCAAAATTCATAACTCGAGAACGGCTGAACCAAACCTCACCATTTCACCTCAGAAAATGAAAGTGAGTCCCGCCGCACATAACGGCGTAGAATATGTGACGATCAGGCTATATTCTATGATATTATTGTGAGCATAAGACTAGTTTCATGAGTACTTCATACTACTTCGCCTTCCTCCGTCGCTGAGGACACAGTAGGTGACGCTTTTCAAACAATTTGAACATAAAACAAAAGGGTGAGGTCCCTCTTACTCATTGGCAGCAAAGATCTATAGATCTGTTCTCATACAAAGGGCTAATTCGAAGACGAAGTTCAGATGCAGCTACGCTACGTATAAGACGGGCACGGGGCGTTCTAACTGAAAGAGCACAGTATATAGTATGGAGAGGAAAGAGGCAGTGATTGGGGCCGCGTATAGGGGAGAGGAGAAGAGAAAGGGAGAGGAAAACGACTACGAACGAACATTACGATTGATCGCCCAATGCTCGACGGCGGCCTTATCGAGAGCCCCATGAGCGTTATTCTGGCACGTTGTAAAGGTGCTCTGCGAGTGAAGAGGGCAATCGCGATGTTTGAGAGTGCGAATGGCGCGAGCCTTGGCTTCGACTTTGACGGTATGAGGTATGGCGGGAGACTTGCCCTTCGAAACACCTTTCTTCCGTGGACGATTGGACGGGGAGGCCTGTACCTTCGATGCAAGACTGGGAGCTGTAAAGGATGCACGTCAATGGGAGAAGACCAAATAGTAGACGATTCTACGCACCGGAGGATGGATTCGCACTCATGCTAACCGTAAGCTCTAGGGAGTCTGACATCCCTTCCTCGGACGCCTTCGCACCAGCTCCTGAGTCTTCCGCGAGCGAGTTCGTGACGATAGGAGGACATCCCGAGCGCGCTTTGGTCTGGACGAAATTCCGGGCCGCTGCGACAATGTCGAAGGGGTGGTCGTCGTCGTCGCCGTTGACGCTTTCACGACGCGAGGAGAGAGGCGTCTCTGTTGCCACATAGTCTTCCTGAGCGTCGATAGCTCCGTTTTCAGAGCCTGCATAGCTCATGCTGGCCGATAGCTTCGTTCGGGTTGAGAGCAGGCGTGTATCGTCGTCGTCGTCGTGTGTGGTGGAGTGCGCGTGGTTGTCTTTCGGTGTTTGTCCCACGCGCAGACTTCACACATCCACGACGTGGACGCTCCTTTGACAGCGACCACGACCACCACGACCACCACGACCACCACGTTCACCGCTGGGCAACGATCTCACCTCAAAGATGGCACCTGGCGTAGCGCTCTCAGCAGACCTGAGGAATTGCTTGATCTACATGCACATTACCTCTTGTCTGAGCGCGAAGATGATCTCTGATCTGACGGGGATCCCTCTTCGAACGGTTTATCGAGTCCTTTCGGTGTGGAAGGCGACAGGAGAGGTGAAGCCAGAGGCGCAAGGTAAGCAAGGACGTCCAAGGGCTCTGGATTTCGCAGACACGCAGGTTCGTCGTTTCTTCTTTCACTCAGAATATCTGCCCTCACTCTTCGTCTTCGTACTCGTTCAGTTTCTGGTGGGAGCGGTGACGGGAGATAACGATCGGTATTTGGATGAGTTGAGGGATATGCTAGAAGAACGGTGTGGGGTGAGAGTTTCAGAGGCGACGATATGGCGAACACTTCATAGGGCTGGTTTTCGAATGAAAGAAGTAGGTCTAGGTCGTCGCCTTTCACGATTCGTGATTTGATTGAGCATTTCAGATAACAAAACATGCACTGGAGCGGAATGAAGTCAAGCGCGCGGAGTACCGTCTCACCATCGGCCAGAATTACACGCCGGAGCAGCTCGTATTCGTGGATGAAAGCGCCTGCGACTGACGAACCTACATGAGGAACCGTGCTTGGGCCCTCGAAGGGCTCCGAGCATGTCGTAAGCAGTACTTTGCGAGGGGGAAACGGTGCGTCACAAGCTCTCGTAGTACATTGCAGTTGTCTCACCATTTGTAGGTACTCCATCTTGCCGGCAATAACACTCGACGGTATGATCGAGTGTTCGATCGTCGAAGGGTCCTTCAACACCGAACGGTTCACCTCCTTCATCGAGGACCTCCTCCCCAAGATGAATCCATTCCCTGGGCGCAACTCGGTAGTCGTGATGGACAATTGCGCGATTCACAAAGCGCAGGAGATCCGGGATTTGATCGAAGAGCGGTAAGTGATGCTCCTTCGAGACGATTATCTTTGCTGACATACTCTTTCTTCAGTGGAATGAAGCTTGAATTCTTACCGTCCTACTCGCCAGACTTCAACCCTATCGAGCTTGCCTTCTCCCTTTTGAAGAGCAAGCTCCGTCGCCACCCGCCTCCCGAGCACGACGACTTCGCCGTCTTGGAATTCCTCTACATGCAGGTCTTTAGCATCTCGGCGGATAATTGTCGCGCTTTCTATCACCAGTCAGGCTATTTGTAACTCATGTATTTATGCATCATCATTTGTATATTTCCATTGCAATGTATTTTTTTTCACTCAAGTCCAACAAATGTAACGAAAAGCAAGCACCATCATTGGTGCGATCGATATATTCAAAATGCTACGAGATACGACAGGCGAGTTTACGAGACATGATTTGCAAGGTAACTACGGGATCTTTTTCTTCTCCAACGCCGGGAGGAAGCCGTACCGCTTCACGAGTGCTGCGTCTTCGACGGCATACTCGTGAACGCGGTTCGCCAGCCCCAACGACACCTCAATCCCGGCCTTCTCTGCAAGCTTCTGAATGATCTCCACGGAGAGGCGCGCGACATCGTCGACCCTCGTGCAACCGTTGGCCATAAATATCGGGAGCAGCTGGCCATAATCATGCTTGTCCCTGCCTCGTTCGAAATCGTCTTCGCAGAACATCATCCACCTCTTGATGGATGGATAGTCCAAGGGCCCGCTGGGTGGGGCTGGTTGAGCGAGCGGCATGACAACCTCAGCAGGCGCGGTGACGGGAACAGCAGCGGGGACCACAGCAGGGACGGCGGTAGGGACCACAGCAGGGGCGGCAGTAGGGACCACAGCAGGGGCGGCGGTAGCGGCGGCGGCGGCAATAGCGGCTTCGGCCTCAGCCTGCTCAGCGTCACGGTCGGTCGGTGCGCGAGCTACAGCGCGAGCGTCCTTTCCTGGGCGGAAGTAGTCGAGAAGCTTCGATTTCATCGTGGGCGGGACTTTGTTCGCAACGACACCTGGTGCGCCAGCCGCCTGTCGAAGGTTAGAACAAATAAATGAGGGGGGAGGAAGGGGCTTACCAGGAGAGCGGCATGCTCTTTGACATGTTCATTTGTGTAGGTGCGACAGCTGCCGTCGAAAGTCAAGTAGCAGAGCCGGTCGTGCGATCGAGGGCACCTCATACCCACACCAATCTCTTGCGTGGCGATGGTGACCTTGTCCATGGCCGAAGTCTTCGGGTCGTTGCCGCCAGTTCCCTTTCCTTCGGTTGGCTGCTTCTTCGTCTTTCCAGCCCCCTTGGCAGCCGCTCGATTGACCTCCGCCTGTACGTACGTTGATTAGTATGAGTAATAAAGAAAAAGTTAGTGAATGAACTTACCGCTATCTCTCTGCGGTTTCGGAAGACGATCCCTGTGATTTCCTCTCCTTTCTTCTTCCTCGCGTGAAGCCTGTATTCCGACCAGAATGCATCGAGCTCGGTGACATTGGTCACATAGGACGGGACTCTCTTAGTGCCTTCCTTCGCGCTCCACGGGGCTAGATAGCACATCTGCACGTCTGCGTTTTCGCGACACATCTTCTCTGCGACCTTCGTAAGAACGGAGAGGAGGGTGTCGTTACTAGAGATAGTGACGGGGCGGAGAGCTATGCCGTCATGGACGTCGATCTTGACTTCGTAGACTTTGTCCTCGTCATCCTCTACGATAGGTTTCGCGATCTTGGAAGGCGCGGGCTTTTTGGTCGGCTTCCTGCGCGTGACGAACGGGGTAGAAGTCACAGCTGCAAGGAGATTATCTAGATGACATGAGGTTAGCGACATTGCAAGACTATGAGTGCGCGCATACGCACTAGAATCATCTTCCTCCTCATACTCCTCACCAGGCACGAAATCGTCGTCGGAAATTACAATTGTGCCGTCAGCAATCCCGTCGTTCAAAGCGCCTGCGAGGAAGTCGTCTGTCGGCTCAAAATCGAGGTCAAGAGTGTCTTCTGCTTGTGCTGCATTCTTCGTCTGCGGCCAACTTGTGAGTTTGGGAGTAAGAAAGAGTCCGTGGACGACGTACCTGCTCAGCGTCTTCGTCGGAAGACGAATAGGGAGGCGGGCTCTCTTTCTTCTTCTTCCGAGTCGTCTTCGCCTTCTTTGCTTTCTCCGCGGCCTTCGGCTCTGTCTTTATCTTCACAGTGTTCCTCTGCGCGTTTCCGACGGTCTGGGAACGTGCACGCTGTAAAGGTGAGAAGGTCAGTGTGAACGAAATGAAATAGGAAGAAAGAGCTTACCTGCTTTGGCTTCGGTGGGATGATTTCAACGCTGTCCTGGTCCACTTCCTATGGAGATGATGGATAAGCGACGGACGTGAGGAAGAACGGGGAAACGGCGTACTCCTTCATTCAGAAAAAATGGGGGAGGACGGGTAGCGACCAACGAACCCTTTCGCGGGCGACCGACTTTGCGTTTGGGAGCAGTTGCTTGAACAATTGCTGCGTCCTTCTGCTTCTGGGCGGCGACGGCCTTCTCTGAAGGGGTTCGTTTGCGAGCCATCTCACACTCACGATGTCGTCGTTGTCTTCGTCGAGGTCGAGGGAAAGATGGGGCGATTTTATGGCCGGGGGCAGTGCATGCGTGTGACTGATGGGACGACGATAGGACCACCACCATGCCATCCATCGTGCTCGAAGGCCTGCGCCCCTCCTTGTCCTTCTACATCGTCGTCGCCATCCCACTTGGTCATTCCCTCAACCAGCGAGCACGAAATGTCTCAGTCAAACACCCTGCTTTCTCCGGGAAGCGATTTTGGCGACTCTGGTAGCGACCATATGTCCTTTGGAGGCAATTACGGTGGCACGCGAAGGTCGCCTTCGGGTCGTGAGTTGTCTCCGAGTTTCTTTCACCCTTTGCTGATTTGTCGTGCAAGGAATTGTGTCGCTGGATGACTACAGGCGCGACTCAGACGGTGTCTCGGTCAAGCACCTCCTCGATTTGATCGGCACCATCAACGATAAGCAGCAAGATATGCAATCCGAGATTGATTTCCTCAAAGAAGAGCACAATACTTTTGTCGAAGAGGTCGAGCAGAAGTTCGACAATTACAAGTCGACGATCACTCGCCTTCACGGCGATGTCCGTGTCTTAGAGTCGGGTATTGGAAATGTAAGTCTCCCTTCACCTTTCATTTACACGACACAACTAAGCACCCATCATAGTATCTCCCTGCCGTCATCTCCATCATGGCACGT
The DNA here is from genome assembly GCA_001020605.1 of Schizopora paradoxa. NCBI lineage: Eukaryota > Fungi > Basidiomycota > Agaricomycetes > Hymenochaetales > Schizoporaceae > Schizopora > Schizopora paradoxa. The sequence continues at coordinate 2,526 of KQ086218.1, read as the reverse complement.
AGGACGCTGGACGATGGTCGTTATAATGTGGCGGCAGCATTTATGCTCATTTTTCAGTCATTTTTTATTCCCGAGCAAATCCTCAACGAATTCGACGAATCGAAGTCCGCTCTCAAGTGGGACACCTTTCTAAATAGGCTCGAGTCATTCTTCCAGTTCCATTTCGACGAGAGAGACGAAACTATGCAGTCCCGCTCCGTCTTTACGTACTGCAGAGGCGACGAGTTGACCTACAAGAGGTCGCTCCCTCTCCCGCACCCAGACCACGAGGATCACCCATCGCTTCCTACGCACCGGTTCTCCTCCAGCACCATCGCGCACAGGGAGTGCGCCCCTACCCTGCAAGTTCCGACGAACCTCGCGGCAGATCATCTCAAACTACCTTATTTTTCCGATCGCAAACTCCAGACCGCCCTCAAGTTCTTCACTCCTGCGATAATGTGGGCTTATTGCGAGCTCAAGGACGCTCTCATCGTCGACGAAGCGGTCATCAAGCAGATCAAAATGGTGGTTTCCGCCAGCGAAGAAGCGCTGGTGACGAAGGTAGCTGAAGTCCTACTCGATCTCGACGCGGAATTGCCGACCAAGGATCGGTTGATGGTGGGGACGGGCACGGAGATCAGGTCGAGCAGGCGTTGGAGGAACAAGTTCACCCAGCTGAACGAAGCCGAGGAGCGCGCGCGCGCGAGCCAAGCCGAGGCGGCCCAGACAGACGCCTCGTCGAGAAGCAGGCGAGGTGCCCACCACGCGTATCGTGGACACCATACACCCTCGCCTGTGCCGCCTACGGCTCCGGCTGCGATGCGGTTGTCTCGTCAACCCATCAAGCGGATGGAAGACGACGCAGAGGAGCCGACTACGGGCTCGACGTCCCGCGGCACGAAGCGAAAGGATCCTCCAAAGAAACGTAAGTTTCTTTATTGTTTTAGTGATCTATTCTTCCGTGCTAACATTCTTTTCAGCTTGGGGCTTTCCTAAAGGATTCGAAGAGCCGGTAACCGGCATAAACATACCTCATGACATCAAGAAACATAAAGTCGACGGAAAGTATCCCCTGGCGGCTTGGATGGCCACGCCGTCGCTCGCGATCTCCGAGAGGGATCTCGATGAGGTGCTGGCGAACCGCGCCGTGCATCTCTGGCGCTTCAACATAGTCAGGAAGGCGCTCTTCATCCTGCTCGACGATAATCAGATCCAACTCGCTCTCTTCAAGACCTCCAAAGTTCGCCGCCTGAACAACGAGTTCATCCATATCCCGAACAAAGCTGACGAAGCTTTCGCGGTGTCTCTCCAGCAGCTGCCGGAGGTAGCGAAAGACATCGAGGATCCCTTGACGGAGGAAGAGGCCTCCAGGTACCAGCAGGACATCGCAAGTCTCAGCGACATGATGTACAAGCATGACAACTACTTTCAGGAGTCTCGGGACGACATCGAGAAGGAGATGGATGAACATATGAAGATTTGGGTCAAGCACGGCGGCCAAGTGTCTGCACAGAATCGAATCAACGCTGACGCGCTCGTCCTTCTCTCCTGGCTCAATGAGATGAACCCATTGGAGTGAAGGGCGAAGGAGTAGCTCTAGCCATGTCGTTCTACCATTCAAGTTCCCCGTTGTCGTCGTCTAGTTGTTCTGATACCGTTGTGCTCGTGCCGTTCTGTAGTCCCGGTCGAATTACGTATGTGAATATGAAAGTCGTGTATCGTACTTGCTATTTCAATAACACACGATGTTTTTATGTTATTCTATGAATCCTGGCTGGCTTGGTTTCGTGATATAGATGAGGAAGGTTGAGGACAGACACTAGGAATCTGAGTTTGCCTCATTTGTGAGAAACCAACTGAAGCTCTTTATGTCAGTGATGCATCATAATGTGCAGGTGATTCAACTTCAATTTCCAGAGGTGAGATGGCGAGGTTTGGTACAGCCGTTCTCGAGCTATGAATTTTGGAGTATGCGGCGGCACGTTCAACTTCAGTAGAAACTACGGTGCGAAGCTCGCGGAGAGCTCAATTCTTCACCGATTTCGCTCAAACCTACGCCCAAAGATGCGTATAAATGAGTACTAATTTTCTGGTATAATTACATGGCGTGAATGTGCGTGGTTAGCGAGAAAAAGACGATATACTGTAATTTCGGCCCCCAGGTCGACGCGCCGCGTCAAGCGATTACGTAAAAAGTGGCTGTGCCAGCCTTTTTGCAAATAGCAGTACCATGGAGGTCGAGAAATATCAAGTTTTGGGTACCGTCCTTGGCGTCCTCCTTCTTTTCGGGATAAAGAAATTTCTCGATAAACGGAGCACGGGACAAATAAGTCTTCCCCCTGGGCCGAAGCGATTCCCGTTCGTCGGCAACCTGCTTGATTTACCGCGAGGAGGATTGGATTGGATTCATTGGTCAAAGCACAAGGGTCTCTATGGCGAGTGCATCCAAATCTATAAGCCGAATCTAAATTGACAAGACTGAGTACAGGTGTAAGGGCAACATCGACCTGGGGGTCGGCGTGGTATCCAGGAGGACGCGCAGGC
>KQ086217.1:0-31725 GCA_001020605.1 Schizopora paradoxa | reverse complement strand
CCCCGCCGATGAGCCCCGATTAAAAATCGAGGTTCATCGGGCCTCGACGGTGACCAAAAGTGTGATACTTTGGTCGAAACACTACAGTATGTGCGAGACAAACTTATCGGGGTCGAGGGGACAGAACGGTTTTTAGACCCGCCTGCAAGTCGAGACTCGTCGACTGACTTCGACTGACACCAGCACTCTCCGTTCGCCCTTCACCCCGTCACAAACTTCGAGTGCGACTTGTTCGCGGCAAAAGCTATGCATTTTCTGGACAAGCGCCTAGGATATTTTCACAATGAAGATGAGGACGAGGAGCTGCGTTGTCCTCTTGGTCACTTCGTCGATGACGATTCGGAGGACGAGTCGTGTGACCACTGTCAGGAACAGCGTATTCGAGAACTACGCCAAATACAGGAAGATATCGAGGGCCCAGGAAGTACACTCGACAAAGGCTATGAATGGTTCCACCACAAGCTCAAGAAATTTCTCGCAAACGTAGGATCCGCCAGACATGGGCCACATTCATCAGTTGCGTCGGCGGAAGTCGATTCCGATTTAAAATCACATTTTGACTTCGATATGTCGGAGCACGCTACCTCAGGCCCAGGACGCGTACTCGATATTGGCTATACCTGGATCGGCAAGAAATTTGAGGATCTCGTCCTTGAAAACATCAGACACCATGGAGTCTTGGGTGTAGCCAGTGCTATTAGCTTCCACCGTCGCCACGACGAACTCAGTATCGTCGACCTCTATGACGCGAAGTCTAGTCAGTATTGCGATGCAGATAAGAAGGTGGACAAGTATTGTAAAAAGCTTATGCGATACGCACGGTGCGCGGCACCATTCTCCTTCAGAATTTCAGTATTAGATTCTTATTTTCATTTCTCAGCTCTCTCAACCGCGAGAAACGGCTTCTTGCGTACAACATAATCATTCACCTTGCTGTCTTCGACCCCGTCGTACGGGAGAAGCTCGCGAGAGAAGCGTGGAGCCTCAAAAGCAAGGCTGCGACTACGCACCATGACCTTCTCTTCGTTTTTCGCGACGGAAAGGTCATTCGTGACGACGCGATGCTCTGCGACGACAGCAACGATATGCACTTCGCCGCAGCGTGGAAAGTTGCTTGTGCGCTTGAGGGTCACGAAATACACGAGTTTTGGAAGAAATTCTACCACCATTTGATCGGCACTCCAACGTTGGAACGGCGTGCCTGGTACGACAAAACATTCTTGCCATGCCTCAAGGAATACACCGAGTACGTGGCCTCTATATTATACTGAGAATTTAGTGAAGTTAAATTGCCGTCTGTTCGTAGAAATCCGAAGATGTCGTTCTTCACGTTTCGGCATTCGTTTTACTTGCTTAAATTCGCCAGCAAAGCCTTCACAAAAGGCTTACATCAGAATGTTGTCGGACACTCGCATCAAAATGGCGAGAAACCATCGAATGCTGTAGAGAGGATCGACACTGAACACGCCATGGTTCTGATTAATGATATCATGAGCTATGTGCAGAACGCATACCTTATGAAAATCGACGAAGAAATCGTGGAAGAAAGTATCCGATTGCACCAGGGCCTGATCTCATACACGTAAAGTCTGCACGTCTCGTCAAACTAGTCTACCCATTTGTCCACTTAAGCTGGTCTTACACTAGAGCATATTTCTCTTGCTCGTATCTACACGTTGCTCTGCTCCATAGTCACATGTAATCACTCACTTTCTTTCTCTCTTTGTTCGCGCTGGTTTGGCTGTATGAGGCCTTCGGGACGCATAATTGGATATGGAACACTCATAATCTTACCAGTGTCCGGGTTTTCGAATGTGCAAACGAAAACGTACTTCCGGGACAGCAGCAAAACTATCCGCGTACAGACCCTAGAGACCCGTGAACACGCAGGACGAAGGCGACAGACCGACGCTACCGACGCTCTTAAAAACCGTTAGCACGGGAGTGGCGGCTTGGAACTCAATCGGAGTATGAGTCGAGCCAATGGTCTTTCGATGAAGAAAAGGTTTAAATGACACTTCGAAACAACGTACGATGGCAAACAGAACGCTTTAGTAGTCTGCGCCCAGCGTTAAATAAGTTGTCGAAACGGTCAAGGACATCGAGGTAGAGCGTATGCTGTTTAAAATTTCAGCCTATTTATTTGTGATATCATCGGGTCGTTTTTCAAGGATTGTATCCACGAGACCAAAGTCCTTGGCCTCTTGAGCTGTTACGGCTGTTTAGGCAAAGTAGAGCATCGCAAAGCACGTAAAATACTCACCGGTCAAGAAATAATCCCTCTCAAGTGCGCGTTCTGTGGCGAGATCAGGAAGAGGTGGAATATCGCGCAGCCAAAAGTCACTCACTGAATCTGTCTAGTGCGTCTTGAACGCTTTCGCCGTCCTTCTGGCAATGTCTTTGGTAAATACCCGTCAATGATTCTCGGACGCGGAGGATCTCTTTTGCGTGGATCGCAATATCGGACGCTTGCCCTGATGCGCCACCGGAAGGTTCTGCGAAATGGTTTTAATGAATGAGGACCACGGGTGTATGAAATCCACGTACGGTGGATCATAATGCTTGCGTTTGGCAGGCAGTGTCGTTTTCCTTTCTCACCTAAATCAAAGATGAGTTTGGCGTCTGCAGCACAAGAAACGGTATATAGTACCTGCTGCGAGTAATAAAGAACCCATTGAACATGCTTGCCCCACGCAATATGTGTGTATCGGTGATGAAATGTACTATGTCTGAGGCATTAGTTTCGGCATTCCTTTGCTTTACTAATCGCCTTCAAACCTGCATCTGGTATGTTATTAATTACAGTTGAGCCTACTGAAATGATTTGTGCTTACAGTGTCATAAATCGCCAGTCCAGCTGTGACGCTTCCTCCCGGTGAATTGACGTATAGATGAATAGGTTTTGAAGCATCCTCTGCTTCAAGGAACAGAAGTTGTGCAACTGTTACAGCAGACGTCGTGTCTCGTACCTGACTTTTGGTTAATGGTCAGTCTGACATTTGAGGATAGGCACGCACCGGGCCATGAAGCATGATAACGCGCTCTCTTAAAAGACGAGAAAATATGTCAAAGGAGCGTTCTCCTCTTCCCTACAGAGTTCACTTGAGCACTTGGCAGAATATTCCGCGTTAAGTCGTACACTTTGCTCAATGACCATCGGCACCAAGTCGTAGGCGGTGGGCTCTGTCCACGTCGAATTCGAGCGAGCCTGAGTTGTTCTCCCCACAATGTGTTTGTAGTTTCTTGCAGCTCCTTGAGCGCGCCGTAATGAGGTCCCGATTGTCGACTTTAGCATCGTGGAGGTGGAAGGGGAAGAATTTCAAAAGTTGGATGGAATGGCACGAAGTGACCGCGGTCACATGTTGAACACGTCTCGCTTGTGGCCTGTGCACTTCATCCTCCTTCATCTCGACGTCGACGACAATCTCCTCTCTACACGTTCACGACTTTTATGCTTCAACACGTATAGCACAAGATACGCCGTCACCGAATAATACGAATATGTCCTCAAGTTATGGTCGGTTTCGCAGCAAGGTGGCTCCCATGCAGGGCGTCGAGTTCACGAACCGTGTCGAGACCATTCCTGCTTGGAGGCGGCCTCAGGAGAACGATGAAAACCACAATTCAGCGTTGAAACGTGCGTATATCAGTATCTGTACGCCTGAACCAACTTATACGATTCTTTCGCTTTCAGGAACACACAGCATAGCGAACCCGCCAGGCTCGCCATTCGAGCCAAAGAACCCGTCAAGTCGACCTGTATTCGGGGAGAACGTACACTATCTCTTCAACCCACCCCCGCCTCAAAACTCCTGGCCTTCGTGGTCTACACCTTCAAAACAACCGGACGTTAGCGATGTTGACATGAAGGACGTCGAGATCTCACCATTGCGTCCTGGACCCAGCTCGCACGAGGAAGAGCAGAATGCAGGGGATGGCAAGGAGAAAGAGGAGGAGGGAAGCCCAGAGAAAAGACTTATCTCTAACGCGGCTGTTCGGCGACTCGCAAGAAAGCGCAACAACAAAGGCCGCTCAAATCGTGGACGAGGAGGTATGAGGCTTGACGAAGTAGAAGATGTTGAAGAGAGCGAAGACGAAGGTTACGACTCCGATGGATCCCCTAGACGTTCAGTTGTGCAAAGTACATCAAACCACTATACCCTCAATATGCCTGGACCTGCAACTCAAAAGACGGAAACTCCATATGTTCTTCTTGGGTGAGTGCCATCACCGAATGGACGACATGAGCTAATCTACGTCATTCTCAGATATTTACAATTTCTATTTAATCTCTCCCTAATATTGGTCTTCTTATACCTCTTGGTTCAATTCATCTTCACCGTTCAGCGAGACGTCGAACAACGCATCTCCGAGTATTCTATGGGTGAGTCTGCCGTCAAAGATCTGGTTCGAAATACTAAACGCTTCGAAAGACATCCTTCAGGAGATATCAACATGCGCGTTCCAATACAAGCAAAATCTATGCGACACTAGTCCGATACCAGCCATGCTACACCAATGCGCTACCTGGGAAACGTGTATGAACCGCGATCCAAAGATTGTCGGACGAGCCAAAGTGGGAGCGGAAATGTTGGCGGAGGTTATTAATGGCTTCGTGGAACCCATCAGCTGGAAGACCTTGGTGAGGAAGCACCCGAAGTCACATCGCAACATTTCTGACGACGACGATTTGATTGTAGGCATTTACGTTGTCATCGCTTGCGTTCATGACGGTGTTCGTGAACGCTCTTCTCTCGCTGTATCGGTCACGGCACCATCCTGACCGCGCGCAGTCTTCTGCGGCTCATCACGCAGCTGCCATGCCGCACTTTCCGCCGATCGCACCAGGGCAGTATCCTGCGACGCCGTACGCTTACCTTGCTCACCCAGGGCAAGGAGGTAAATGGTTTCCTCCTGGAGGGGAGGTAGAAACAGAGAGCCTTCCTCGACAGCGGCGAAGGCTAGAAAACGGAGATGCTGCTGCAGTCAAGGAGAGCTGATGGGTGCTATGTTTTTATCTCGACATTCAATGGATAACATGGATTGCATTTTTATTGGGTGCGGTCTCGACTAATGAAAACGCGGAGGCAACAGAAAATGTTGGAATAAGGTTGCGGTCGTCAGTGCATTTGAGTGTGAGAAAGCGACGTTCGGAGGCATCACTGCTGTTGGCCACGCTCGGCTCGTTCGTCGTCGTCGCTGTCGTGCACAACGTCGAGCACCTTTCCCTCTTTCTTTTTCTCTGCGTCTCTCAGCGTTCTCTGTGGGTGTCGGCCCCTCCCCAATCGACGATACCCGCAGGACGGGCATCACACTTTTCGAATTATCCTGTGTAGGGGATCGCTTGGCGGGCATTTACGCTCTTTTGTCTTACAAGCGGTCCGCTTACGCCGTCTCTTTGCGTTCAACGACGAGGACGACCACTTCACGTCCATCCTCGTTCTCTGCCAGGATCTCTATTTCTTCATCTTTCTTTCATTTTAATTCTTTCGCTTTCTTTCGATGCTCTTATTACTTCGAATTCCGAATGCTCTGGTCCTCCTCCTCCTTAGTTTGGCGTCGTTGGAAAGCGTGTTAGGTGCGTCATAAGTCGTCTTGAAGCCTTTTGACAGTCTACTGAAGCCTAGGGTATATAATTCGTAGCATCGAGTGCGCGACATCGACCTTTCAAACGAGCTGCACATCCATCAACTCTTGCGCTCGAGATCGTTCCCCGTCAAGCTCCCCCTCCAAAGCCCCTCCACGCTCGTTCGCATGCGCATCTCGCGCCTACCTCACCATTCAAGGACGCGCCCACGTTGTTTCATTCAGACTCGTTCCGCCTCACGATCGCTGCGTTCGATGAGGTCTTCCACCTTCACCTCCGACCCAACGATCATCTCGTTCATTCCGCAGCACGCATAAACTACCTCTCAATCGATTCGAATGGCAATACCGTCGTCGACAAGACAGAGCCTCTCTACAGAGAAAAGGTGAGAGCATACTGGGGTGAGGTCGTCTCGGCGGACCACACATCACGTCGAATGAGGGAGGATGCTGCGGGCTATGTGCCAAGTCCCCGGCCGGGGGTTGAGCTTGGATGGGCGCGAATTGTCGTTCACACTCAAGGCGATGCGTCTCGTGGGATTGCTCCGGTCTTTGAAGGCGCGTTTGAAGTCCAAGGAAACGTTTACCATGTCGTCACGCGCGAGAGTTATCTGCGCAGCAAGCACCCCCTGGATCCTCTCAACATTTCGCCGTCTCTGGGTGCGAGTGAATTGGACGACGAACTCGTTATTTTCCGGGACTCGGACCTCATGACCCCGGATGAGGAAGCGTTGGCGGCGGCAGCCAGTGGCGAGAACTTGACCGCAGGCGGTGGCAACATCGGACGAACAGGGTGCACGCATGATTCGTTGGCTTACAACACCGATCCCCTCCAAAATCCGGTCTTACGCAAGACCGTGGCGCCTTCTTGGTATGATCCTTTTGCTGCGTTCAAAAGTTTAGATACATCGCGCAATTTCACACTGAGCAAGAGAGATGATGTTGCCGGTGGTGGCTCGACCAGCAAGTAGGAGTCGGATGTGCGTTTTTTACCCCATTTGTGCTTACTCGAATTATTCGTCAGTTACGTGGATTCGATCGGTTCCAATGCTGGGTGCCCGACGACCCAGAAGGTGGTTTATATGGGTGTTGCCGCTGATTGTTCTTATGTTGCTGCGCAAGGAAGTCAGCAGCAGGCAACGACCCAGATTCTGACCAACTGGAACACTGCAAGTGCTCTCTACAAGGTAGGTGTATGCATCAATTTTCCGATATCAAATACTCAATTTTTGTCAACAGTCGACTTTCAATGTCAGCCTCGGGATCATCCATATCAATGTGATGAATTCGACTTGCCCAAGCAGTGCACCTGCATCTGCCCCTTGGAACTCGGCTTGCGATTCCTCAGTCACTTTGAACGACCGCCTTTCTTTGTTCTCGCAATGGAGGGGTACTCAAGGCGACGATGGGACAGGTTTATGGCATTTGATGAGTGGTTGTCCCACCGGTACGGAGGTCGGCGTTGCGTGGTTAGGTACTATTTGCCAGCAGTCCGCGAGCGGAAGCACGGGAAATATTGTATCAGGGACTGCAGTCTCGACGAATGGTCTAACGGAGTGGGAGGTAGTCTCACATGAAATTGGACATAACTTCGGTGCAATCGTAAGTTGGTTTCCTGCCCTAATTTCTAGCTGTTTACTCACGTTTTCCTCATACAATACAGCACGACGTGAGTTTCCCCTTCGTATTTATCAGAGCACCACATGAACCAGAACATATTATAGTGCGAAGATGGCTGCACATTGACGAACCAAAACCCTATATGCTGTCCGATGACCTCTTCTAGCTGTGACGCGAATGATCAGTTCATCATGAGCCCCGTCACGTCTTCATCGCAGAAAATATTTTCCCAATGCACTCTAGGAAATATTTGTGAGTATCTTCAAACCTCAAACTAATTTTGCAGGTTTGACTTTCGGCTTCCAGGTTCTTTGATGCAAGCCAGTACCTCTGGACACATCAATGCGACGTGTATTGTGGATCCAGATCCAAGCAAACAGGTGTTGTCCTTAAACATGTGCGGTAATGGTATCGTGGAAAGCGGCGAAGATTGCGACCCGGGGACTGGCGTGACGTCGAGCTGCTGTGACAGCTCAACTTGCAAGTTCACGAGCGGGGCCGTTTGCGATCCGGCGAGCAGCTCATGTTGCACGGACTCTTGTCAAATGGCACCTGCGACGCAAGTTTGTCGCCCAGCGGTTGATTCGCAGTGCGATATTGCAGAGATGTGCACGGGCAACTCGTCTTCATGTCCCTCCGATACATTCCAGCCCAATGGTTCGTGCGGTCCTTCTTTTCATCATTTGTCAAATATCTCATGGTCGTTGTAGGAAAGTCCTGCGGATCGGACGGGTTGGCTTGCGCAAATGGCATATGTACAAGCGAGAGCTGTAAGCACCGGTCTTCATTTTACCAAAGATCATCCATACCCATTATCTTCCCCCAAACCTAGTGCAATGCCAGAATATCGGTGGTTCGATGAACTTGACGACAGCTTGTTCACGACAGGACAACTCGTGCCAAGTTTCTTGCCAGGATCCTACAAACTCCAATGCATGTGTACAGCTCCAATCAGACCTGGTCGACGGTTCTTCTTGCGGTCGGTTATCTTCCCCTGTACCTTAAAAATGTACCTCATCTGTTAACAGGTCTTGGGGGCACATGCAGCGGAGGAGTTTGTCAAGCTGGTAGTCTTCTTGATACAGCTAAGGTACTGGTTTCCTTTTCCCTGAAATTTCGGTTCTTCGAGTTCTAAATAAGTCCGTACCAAGGCATGGTACACTCAGAACCTGCAGATCGCTATCCCGGTGACTGTCGTTGTTGGCATCGTTGTCCTTCTGCTTATCTGGGGAATTATAATGTGTACGTCCGCGTTAGTTTATGTGGAGGATGGTTATCTTATAAGCGTCCTTTAGCGATTCGCCGATGTCTATTGAGAAGGAAGCTAGCTTCAATGGAGCCAGCTCTGAACGGTCGACAAGGTCGCAGAATTCCCAGTTGGATGCCTGGGGGCGCTCCCGCCCGACCTTTGACCCAAAGTTCGTTTTTGCAGGCACCACCGGAAATGAATTCGATAAAACCGAACGGAGTGTCGAGGTAAGCGTGATTTACCACTAATACGACAAACGCAATTCATCACCTCTGCAGATCTATCGCCCCGCCATCGGCTTTCCCGGCGGGCTTTCCCCAGCCCTCAGGTCGTAATATGAGCTGGGATGGATCAAACCAGGGCCCAGCGTCGGGTCAAATGGGCTTCATGCCTAGTCACAGAACATCCGCTAGCACGGGTTCTGTTGCGCCCAACATCAATCGTCTTTCTCGTCCTCCCAGCCAACGAAGGAGCGGTTCTGGTGGGCTACCTTCTGGACCAGGAGCGAATATGCAGTCGAATTGGGTCGATCCATCACGTTGGAATGGACCTTCGAGCTAATTGATTGATTTTATTTGATCAATACGTCCCACACACACTCTCTATGATTTTGATATGGATATCTTGGTATTTTTGACTGACTGGTTGACGGACTCTGGTTGAACATTATGTAAATTACCATGTAGTGTAATAGATCAATTGGTCCCCGTACGTATGTACCTCCCTGCTGACAGTCATCAAAACTTAAGTACTAAAACCTCGTGGAAGGGAAAATGACCATCCGTTTATTCAATATAGTGATACAAAATAGAAGGTATGTCGAAACCGAAAAAGAGTGTAAACAAAATGTCCCCGTATAGAATCCCATGACATCCAAATTAATCAAGAAGAGTTTCGGACTCGCTTACTGCACTGTTCTGTGAGTACGGCGGTGCAGGCGTTTCCAACTGTCTAGGGATACTACGTGGGGCATCACCAGAGGCAATCGCTTCGGCGTACTTCCTACTCATGGGCGGTGGTGCAAGTGGAATAGCTTGTGCACCATAAGGCCTCACAGATCCTTGTTCAGATGCGGCAGAGGATCCACTTGGTCCGAAATTAATAAGCTGAGCGTCGTGGCTTGTAGCGGATGACGCATCAGTATGGCCTTGCCAGGAGGGGGACTGTTGTCCCTTCGTGCTTTGAGAAAATCCGGCCGAAGAAGGCGAATGCTGCGCGGAGGGGGGCATCATGAATGGATCGATAGTAATGTTTTGGCCATCCGCGGTAGTGTACATAGTTGATGAGCGGGCTACATGACTGCCAGCCTCGGACGGGTTGTAGTTACCGCGTGAGCTTAGGGCAGTCGCGCCCATGGGGGTCACGTAGGTCATCGCGGCCATCGGCGTCGGTGATCCAGGTACGTTTAGCAGAGGCGAGACGGGCGATTGTGCTTCAGGCAGCAGTGGGTGGCTGCTCGTTGTCGTGAACGCGGAGTGCGGCGGTGTCGGCAGTCCACTCCTGCTCGCGTAGGAGTTGCGAAGAGGGTTGGCGTATTGCGCCGCACCGTGTTCGTCGTAGTATTTTTCCATGCCACCCATAGAAGCGGCTGCCGCGGCTGCCTCCTCTTTGGCGATAGCGGAAGGTGCACGTCTCTGTATCCTTCGCTTCCTGACGACTAGGTAGAAAATCGCGAGTCCTACAGCGGCGATAAACACCACACCGCCTACCACACCGCCTACGATGGCGCCCACATTCGTTTTGGAGGACTGTTGGAACCTATTTGCAATACTAACGGAGTTGGGGACGCCGCTCCCTGGCCGACCAATTATGAAGATACTGCGGGACGACAACATGTCAGAGCGGTCCTGCATACCTTTCATCCTAACAGCAACATGGTACTCACACATAGAATCCGCTAATAAAACTGCCTCCGAGAAGGTAACTATCGGTAGTTTCATCTGGCCAGCCTTGGATCGCGCCCGTGCAAGTGCCATTACCACTATCGATCACCAATACCTCTTGGTCGAGGAGAAAGTTCTGACCAAACTGAAACCCGACTTGCATCTGAGTGTCGCAAGGAATCGACCAGACTTGACCACCGTTCTGCGGGGTGGGGAGTTGTTGTGCGCCAGAAATCCCGGCGTCTATCAAGGACGTCAGAATCAGAAGATAGTGTCAAATTCAATATTTTTTTTCACGTACACAATAAATTCGCTTGGCTGGCAGGGAAGTATATGCTGGGGAACAACGGTTCGAGAAGGGCCTGCACACTTGTGCTATTAGAAACACTCGCCCCTCCAAGTGTAGCTGCCCAACCGTCCATTTCAATGACCCAGTCGTTGTCTGTCAACCCAAAAGAGTTGGAAACAACATCGGTAGATGAACTGGAACCGCTGGACACCATAGCGTTGCGGGTCGCAACCGTCCCGGTGTATGCAGAGTGGTCGGGCACTACCCAGTCGATATGACCCCCGTTTCCCTCACTTGTTTCGCTGTCAAATTTCGGAGCAGAGAGCGCCATTCCGAAGCTAAAGTTGTTCTGCGTCGGGTTGCGGATGAGCCAACCGCCGTAGATAGTATCATCAAAATCGCCAGTAGCGCCATTGGCGTTCGTTCCTAACCCTACGATTCCTGAAGTCAAATCTGAGAACAAGGAGGAGTCGTTTGCAACAATTACTAGGAGCTTGTGTTAACAGACCAGTTCAGCAGAAGAAAAGTGGCAACGTACTGGTTTGATTGGGGTATTGCCAAGCCGTCCCATTGACTTCCCGCAGACCACAGTTTTCTTTGATGAAATTCCCAACGACAGACTGAGTACCAAGTGTCACATTCTTGCTACCCGGGAACGATTGCACACTGGCAGATAATGTCCGGTTATAACTGAAAGAATTATGAGAACTTTGGTCAATAGTGGGTGAAGCAAAGACAACGTACGCGGGGACATTGTCACAGGTAGAGCAAGATGTTCCGGCGACCGAAGTGTAACCTGTATTCGCAGCCAACGCGAATCTGAAGCGTTGAGTGTCCGGAGAAGAAGACTACAGAAGCAGAACGGACATTAAAAGTTTCATTAAAATTCTGTACAGTTTTTATCTCCTCGAAGTCGACGAAGTCCTCACCATGTTTACATCAGCCGTATACCGTAGATTACGATCTACCGAAAGGGGGATCTTGACTGTCGACAGTGGGGCAGGATTGAAACCCGACTGAGCTCGCGCGACTGCGAGTAGGGCCAAGAGGACCAGGCCAGAAAGCGACATCGTGGGTGGGGGCAAGATGGTGGTCAAGAGGAAGAGACGGCAGTAAACGAAATAAAGGGCAAGCCATTTTGAACGCAAGTTTGTGAGACGGGCCCTATTAGTCCCTGCAAGATTTAGTTCAGCGCTCACTCGGATCGCGTACCTCACGCCGCGCCGCCAAACGGAGCCGGCCGTCGAATAGCACGCACCGCTTCAGATCTACGATCGAGCGTCAACGAGCATCCCTCCGATAGCTGGATCTTTTGTCAGTCGATTAACGCACAAAAAATCAAAGCTCAGTCTTTTCGGAACACAGGATTACACCTGGAGCAAGTACACACATGGCGCACATGAATGTTTCTGCAAATAGCCAAGCTTCTTTGAATTCCTCGCCAGATAGGAGACGTACTTGGAGATCATCGACATATAGGGAAGATACGACACAGTCTCTGGATACACGTCCTTGATCGTTCCTCAACGCTGGGTGGAGATCAGGGCCTCCGTTAGCTCGTGGTCTAAACGTTCCTCCTCTTCGTCGTTTTCTTCGACAGCATCTGCCAGAGCAGCACCGTCTGCTGGGAAGGACGCACCACGTCGCGCCTTGGGAACCGTTTATCAGTTTCTATCACATAGTTTTCTCAAGTCAAAACCTTGTCGCACTCACATGATATATGGCGGTCCAGTACCCGGTCCAGTACATTGCGCCCAAAGCACGAGTAAACGCCTCATCCACGCTCCCCTCAACGCCTTCAGCTCCGTTCGACTCACCCTGGCCCAAGAGCCCTGCGTAATGCGACGCGCTGTCGGAAATTACTTGGCCGGTGGCTGCTGGTACGCGATGCGGTTCTTCAGGTACGGTGAAAGACAGCGACGCGTCCCCCCGCGAAGTCGACGCAGGTTTGCTGGCGACTCCAATAGGATCAACAGCGGAGGGAATGCTGGTCACTTTTTCCTTCCCTTTGTCTTTCTTTAGATTTTCCGGGGGTTTGTTATACCACCTGAGGAGTTGTATCAATAAAGTTCTAGAAGCATGGCAACATGATACTCACAACGGCGACTTGTGAACCCGTTCCTTCTTCCAATTTTTGTTCTTTCCGTGGATAGCCTATATCGCAGGATAAGCAAATGTAAAGCATGTGAGCAGGCATAACATACCTCATACTCCTCGTTCGCCGCGTCCCATGCCTCAATAAGTGCAGAATCGTCCCAAATTTCCTCATGATTGAGCTCCCTGCTCTCATCCTCGTCTTCCTCATCCTCTTCGTCAACGTCTTCGCTCAACTCCATCTCCACTTCCTTCATACTTTCGTCACCCTGAGCCATCGACGTGTCTTGCTCTTCGTATCCAATTTCGCTGATTTCTAACTCGGGTTCATCCCAATGTTGGACATTCGTGGTCGGATGCCTGCCAACAGATGCTCCGTTTATTGAAACGACGGAACCAGCGCCGTATCCACTTTTCAAAGGTGTACTTCCATACGCTTCTGGTCCTGAACGTTTGTTGTTCTTCCATTTGCCCTTCTGTTTACCGCCGTTGTTGTGTTGCGCATTGCGATGGTTTTGATAATGGCCTCCCTGCCCGCCTTGAGTATTCATCTTCCGTCTCTTCGCTGCTGGAGATCCAGATTGATCACCTTCGCTGCCTGTTGTTTCTTGTAATTGGATGGGTATGACAGGTCCAATAAAGTCAGGCTGCGTTGCTGGAGTGACCGCACTTCGGGTGCTTACTGGTCTGTTGTTGTTGATGTTCAACGGCGCCGAGTTCGACGAGTTCTGTGCGACATTTGAAGACGATGAGGGTGGATTTTCTGGAGCTGCGAGGTCATCGTACGATACAATTTGTCGAGCCATGATGGTGGTTGGAGTCAACGTTGCAACCGACGGGCACGCGTGAACGGTTCAAATCAGACGCGAGTTGCGCCAAAAACTAAAACCCTTTCCTCATTTCTCTTCCGTGTACGTATGCAAGAACTATAGTACAAATGCTGGTGTCGATGTCATTCTGCTAATAAATGATATTTTTTCATAGTTTGGCCTGTTGCAGATACCATTCTGATGAGGTTTTGGATTTCACTTTATCAACGTCTGCTCGGGTGACGGGTCGGCACTCCTCTCCATGGTTGTATCCAAGCCTGCAGATGGACAATTGAGTATCGATCGCAAGTCAATATACAGGAGAGGACAAGCTCACCTGTCACGTCCCTCTACGCCGCCTTCCGTGAAAAATTCTGGGCGTCGGAGCAAACTGACCACAACTGCACCACCGAGCCCGATATTGTGGACAAGTCCATACTTCCCGCGTTTATCAGCGACGTCAAACAGGCCTGGTGCCTGTATTTTCCCCGCTCCTGTGACAAAATAATTGTAAGTCGTGTTTTCCTCGCTGTATCCAATGTTTGCACGTACGATTCCTCAGTTGCACTACGAGCACGAAAGATTAGAGACAATCGGTTAGCTCGACTCAGACTGAACGCTCACTTGCTATGTAGAAATGCATGCCGATTCCTGTTGCGCCGAGCGGATGCCCCTTCGCTTCAAGGCCACCACTGGGGTTAATGACATACTTTCCACCATACTAAGTGTTTCATTTTACTTAGCATATATGGAGGTTCGAATGATGGATCACGTACAGTGTTGTCGCCTCGTTCCACGAATTTGTAGGACTCTTCAAGCTTGCATAGCCCAAGAGCCGGATATGTGATCAGCTTATGACAAAATGGATCAGGAATCAAAATTAGAGTTAATGAAATAAAATACCTCGTTCGCCGCGAAGCAGTCGTGAAGCTCCACGACCCCGACTAAATCTCGACCAGCGCCCGCCTTGAAGCCGGCTTGTGCAAATGCTTTGTCTGCTGCTTCCTTGGACATCGAATACCCAACGAGTTCCATTGCACTCCTGCTTTCGAAGGCGGCAGGAACATCCGTAGTAAGAGACTGTCCGACGATTTCGATTGCTTGGTTTTCGAGTTTATGGGCATGGACGAAAGCCTCCGATGCAATAATGCTGCAAGCAGCTATACCGGCATTAGAATTTCAATAAATTTCGTCAAAGAGTGCTTAAGAGGAGAGAAACCGCACCTCCATCGCTTGTGGGACTGCACATAAACTTGGTCAATTGGTTGTTGATTTTCGGACCATTGAAAACCTCTTCCTCAGTCCATCCGTTTCGAAATTGTGAGTACGGATTGTTAACAGAGTGCTTGTGGTTCTTCGAAGCTGAGCATATCAAATCTTCAGAAGGCGGATTAGTGAATTATAAGTATGCACCGACCTATCTTCGCAAGATGTTCAATCCCTCCTCCGTACTTGTTAAAGTACTCTTGAGCGGCGTTTGCAAACATTCTGGGAGCACCAGGGCCATGATTTGCCCCGAGCGTATCCTCGGTCATGTCCATCATCAGGTGGAAAGGTTTCATGGCCGGTTCTCTGTCTTTCCAATTAGACCCTAGGCTGCCCGGCGCCATCTGCTCAAAACCTAGAGCAAGAGTACACTCGGCAAGACCTCCGCGCACTGCGTTGTTCGCATGGTATAAAGCAGTGGATCCTGTCGAGCAATTATTATTGACGTTCGTGATCGGAATGCCTGTGAGACCGAGATTGTAGAGGGCTCGCTGTCAAATTTTATAAATTTAGTAAGATGGAGTATGCGAGTGAAAGAAAGCTCACTTGTCCGGAGGTCGAATCTCCATAGCAGTAGCCTACAAACGCTGCTTGGATTGCATCGTATGTGATACCTAGAAGACGTTATTCGACGGAAATTCGAAAGTTCAAGAGCATCCATGAACTTACCAGCGTCGAGAAGTGCTTTAGTAGCCGCCTCAAGGCCCATCTATGCAAGGCAATAATTTAGAATGTCATACTAGCGTCCTGATCATCAAGAGCTCTTTCGTACATTGTCAGTGGACCTCTGCCCTCTAGGCTGTTGGATTCGTTCAATTTAGCAAACTTGTGTCGACTATGAAAGATTTAAAACGCAGACCTTTATGAACGCGGTACATCCTAACCCAACTATAAACGTTCTCCTACCTTTGAGTCCCTCCGTCATCTCTGTCAAAGTGGTGAGAGTGAGAGGAGGAGGTAAAGAGCGTGTCGAAACATTCAATGCAATGCATTCCTCGCAACAAGACGCCGAAGTCGGTTACTTCTGATAGCCGATAGCCGATAATTCGTCAACATTTACTCGAATAATGGCGAAATAAATACATTCGAACATTCACCAACAAGCAGCAGATACAAAGCAAGACAACACAGAGAAAGGTGAGCATACGAGCAAAGCAAGTCACAGTCAAATCACAATATTATCATTCTTCGTCCTCTGAATCGTCATCATCAGCCTCGTCGAGCCACTGCATAAGAAGTGAGCGTCAAAGGAGACGAGTTGCAGTTGTATTGAACACACCTTGAGGAAAGGCTCGCTCGCCTTCCTAACCATCTTGCTGGTCTCCTTGTCGACGTATTTCTTGCTAACATGCGTTCCCCACTGCTTGATGACCTCTTCCTCAAGAGCGTCAGCTTGGTAGAACTGCATGAGAATCTTTGGGACAGAGGGGACGAGCTCTGGGTGCATGACTCCGATCAGTCGCTCCAAGCCCCCAAGGAATGCCTTCTGATGCTTCTCAGACTGAGCATTCATCTGGAATTCAAGAGGTCAGGAAAAGATTCATCGGATGGAGCGAAACACTCACCTTCGCGAACAGAGGCGCAAACTTGGAAATCTCCGACGGCATGTTCTTCGTGAACAGGGCTTGAGCAAGGACCTGAACAGTCTTGTGCTTCTTCTCAATGCCCATCTCTTGAGCGTGTTTGTAGACTTCGACAGCATTGACTTCATCTCTGTTTGCTTCCGCCCACTGTCCTAGCTGGCTGTACGGGCTATTCGCGTCTTCGTCGCTATCCTCGTCCGCGATAAGAGTCGTTTGCAGTTTCGTCGATAGATCCTTGACGCGCGCCTTTACCGCGTCCTCGGAAGTATCCACAGACCATCCTTCATTCGCCAGCGATGACTCGACTGGCAGGCTTTCAGCAGCAGCGCTTGGGTCATCATCGCCTTCACTACCCTCCGCATCAGGGAGGTTCGGGTTCGTAGCAACAGCATGAGCGCCGTTCGAACTGGCACCTTCACCCTTCTTGCCCTTCTTGTTCGTCGTCGGCGGATTCTTGACGATGTAAGGAGTAAGCTTGTGACGCATATCAACTGCGGTCGAGGCTCCGCAGGCCTTGCATTCACGAATGATGTCTTCAGACCGAGTCTCCTTGTTCTTCACAATGATGAGGTCGGTCTCGGGGTTCCTGCAAGCGCCGCAGAGGACGAATTTGTCGATGAAGCCAAACAAAAGCTCCCTCAGGCGGTCCGCCTGGTGGGCTCCGTTGACGATGTAGCGGTCTTTCTTCTCGTCCAGGGTGGTCTGCGCTCCTAACTCACAGCCGAAGAACTTGGTGGGGTACGACGGAGGGCGGGAGAGGGCTCGGGCGACGTCCGACATGTTCGGTATGACGGTCTTGATGCCATTACCCTTGCCCTCAATCTTTGTGAGGAGTTCGGGCATACTGCGCAAATTTTAAACGACTACACCAAACCAAGAGGCTCGACAACTCACCGGTAGCGGTAGAACTTGTCATCGACATCTCGACGAATGTTTACAACACCAACCATTTTGTATATTTAAAATATTTTAGGACTGAAAATGAGCACATGGTCAGTCCGCGCGTCGTTGGTGAGAGAGGAAAGTGTAGGTAGACCCACTAGACTGATCCGAGCGTTGGGATGAGCAAACTTTTCTTCGGTTCTCGACAAATCGTAAGGGGGACGAAGCATGAATCTCCTGTCAGCGCAGAAGAGTCGGAGTAGCGTCGTTGAGTGCGAAATTGTGGAGATCGTTTTGTCGACGACTGGGGACAGTGAGATGGTGGTGGTTGCAGTTCAAGAGTGTTTTCTGCCAAAATCGTGGGTGCCGCATCTACATGGCGCTGCGCTTTGTCAGCAATGCAAATATCCGAACGCGCATTTATGCACTGAAGTCTTTGTGGAAGCCAAGGAAGCCAGTTCATCGTATGTATCATTGCGACAAATTGTTTACAAGGGGCTACGAGTCCGAAACATCGCTTTCAAATAGATATTCAAGCAGCTGTCGAACGACTTCGACGTTGACACTGTTGCCCAGCAGCCGATATTTGGACTTTTCGCTGACGTCCTTCGGCCAATTGAAGACGCGTAACCCACCCTCTACTTCCGATGAGTCAGGGGGATGCGTGAAGTTAAAAAGTCGGAGCAATTCGGATGGCGAGAAGTAGCGAAGTCCGAGTGGGTGTAAGATTGCGACTGGAGTTTTGTCGACGTCCAAAGCTGAGTTTCTCCTTTCTTCTTGAGCTGCTAGAAACTCGTTGAAAGTCTCTGTTGTCTGTTCAGTCATTGGTCAATCGAGTAGCCAGGAGAGCACCACTGCCTGCGCACTTACGTCAAGTTCTTCATTCATTTGTAGTATTGAACCTCCTCGTTCGACCATTTGTGTGTATCCTAGGATAGGATTATATTAAGGCAACTATCGCAACAAATAGAACCTTACCTCTCGTAAAGCAGCAACTTCGACTAGAAGATGGCAAGACTATATCGAACAGCCTTCCCCATTTTTCGAGGACGCGGTCCGGTATTCTTAGGCTTTCATTTGCTGCCATGTCGCATGAGTCAAGGTAACGACGAAGGGGCGCAACGGGAAGTTCTCGGATTAAAACTGTATGCATTCGATCGTCAACCCAGGGATCACCATGACCTGGTATATTCGTCCATACTCGCTCGGGATTCTCGGAGGTTGTGAATCGAAGTGGGCGTAACTTTGCGAGCAGGTAGTAACGAAGTCGTGAGTTAGGGATCCCGAATTGCAAAGGGGTGAGCAAGAATTCCATTGTTGCATAACCTAAGGAGGCGAGTTTCTGGATGAGGGACTTCCTTGTTGAGGATTTCTACGTCGTAGTACGGACTTAGAGAAGAGACATTATGGTGTGCAAAATACGATGACCCGTACCTCAAATCCAGCAACGTTCTCGACGAGCAATCTCGCCGGAGCACGACCAAGTCCCACAAGCACTGGAAGCACGTTGAACATGAGATGGATGAACGATTTGGCACGCGGATCCTCCGCTCCTTTCGAGGCGTGATTCAGTACCGTGTAAGGTTGACATGAAGGCGAAAGGAGCCACAGGGACGCGTTCAAAGCCGCGAGACGATGTTCATCGAGGGTTGAGATGTCAGTCTACCTGGAGCACGAGGATCAAAAGAGTTGCATCGTAAGCTCGTTCTAACAAGCACCTTCGACACGACACCCTTTCCATGATTCTCTTCATAAACGCGACAGGCGGTCTGATCCCAGTCGAACGCGCGAATGACAGTCGCGTCGACATTGCTCTTTTGCAAAGCGCGATGGAGGCCGCCTTCAATTTGAAGAAATTAGTTCTTTTAAGCTTTCTTCAAGGACGAGCCTGACCGTACCAATGCCGCTGTAGAATTCGATCGCTTGGATCGTCATCGTCGTCGGGGAAGAGTGAAATAGACTTCCCGCCAATGCGGCGGGATACGAAAAGTTCCTGAATCCGTGAGAACTGATGATGTAAGGTTGACTTCAATATCGCCAAAGATTTGAGTTTACATTTTCCTTGCTTTATCTCGTCGTGGCGGACGTCCTTGAGGGCCTTCTCATCGACGTTCGAAAGCGATTGGACGTTATAACCCAACGTTCATTTCAACGACAACTGCAACGGCTAACGAAATTAAGCAACCCAGCGATACCTCTTCCGGCACTTGCGCTTTACGCCCACGTCCATGACCGAGACCAGTTCTCGACTTCAAAGTGATTCACCATCCACTTCGCCAAACGTTTCAAGCACCCCGAAGACACCAACTGCATCATCGGAGACGAGGAGAGCAGTCTTGGAGATGTCGGAGGATCAGTCTCACCTTCCAACTCCTTTGAGGTGCGCTGCTACGCTTAAATGCTTGTTGTTTTGAACGAATCGTTTTGCAGTTCGGGCTTGGGCAGTGTGGTGGTTCCCTTTTTCCCTGGCGTCACATCTCCTGAGTCACCTTTGGCTTATGCGTAAGCTTTCAGATATCTCATTTGTCTCTGTACCTGGTCAAATGCCCTTGTTTCCAGAGGTCATGTTCGAGGACTAGTAGGAATTGCGGGACCCTCATCTTTGTCCAGACTTCGTCGGTGTGTAGTCTTTTTTTGCGCCGCCGTATGCACCTAACTTAGCGCTCGTACGCATAGCTCCCATTCCCCCTTATATGCACAGCCTGTGAGGGAGCCAGTGGATATCAATGGGATGGTTACGCCGGACACAAGGTGAGCAACCTTCTTTCCGTCTAGTTTTCATGCGGAACTGACTGGGACATTGCAGTCCTGCGGGCTCCTCTAAGCGTCAGGAGTGTGCAACTATTGCCCCTCGACCCCTTTCAGCGTGAGTGGAATGAACTTTTCTTGTAGTTAGTCCACTCATGTCCGATTGTAGACCATTGTTATCTTCGAAGACCTTGAAGCGCACTTCGAGGTGAGTGAGACAACTGCTTTCATCTTTGGCTTGATGTGTTAACCTAATATCTCTAGCGGCAAGACTGACACTTCGACACTGAAAGCAGCGAAACATTCCTTACTTCATCTATCCGACGACGTACCTACCCAGCCCAACACTCCTGACGACATGCAGTCAAATCTCTCGTCACCCTTCGTTGAAAAACTGCCCTTGGCTGAAGACCCCAGAACATCAACCGTGTCCGATTCCATACTCGTGACACCTCAGCCAAAATCCTTAGCAGAAGGTTTCCTTTCTCCAGTTCAGTTACTTGAAAAACACCCCGAGATCGTTGCGGCGAGCGAACCATCGTCTTCACTGCTCACTGAACCCTTCTTTCCTCCAGAAGCAGGCCCATCTCGTGTACCTGGCGGTGAACTTGCACGACTACGCGAAGAATTTGATCAAGCAGAGAAAGCTAGGATTGCAAAGCTGGAAAGTCGCCGCCCGGATTACCTTAAGCGTCGACGCCTGGATCCGGTTGTACTAGATGGGATGGAGAACGAAGGAGTTGGCATACTCACGAGTCCTGAGAAAGGGCGTAGAATCCAACTGATCGACTTTCAGACGACGAGCGCAGAGAGCTTTGAGGAAAGCTTAATGACACACGGATACGGGACGTACGGTGAACCTCGAACACCGCAGAGGCGTGTTGCATCGTCGGATACGCAGAATCCAGATGGTCTTACTTGGATACCCTACAACACTCCTGCCGCTAAACCTACTGCGACGCCTCCACCTCGCACCGAAGACAGCCCTTTGTCGGAGAAGGAGGTGAAGAAACGAAAGCGGCTGGACGCCTTTAAAAACCCATCAACTCGGCCGGCATGTCAATTATATGCCGTCGAGGTTGAAGGGAAGGGCCGGGTTCTGCTCAACGTACCTGCTGAAGAGGCTGACGAGGTTATCGGCACTCCCGCCAGGAAGCGAGCGTTAGGGAAGAAAAAGAAAGCTGCTGCCGACAAGAAGGCGAAGGGTGTTCTTCGGCGAGCTGAGCCAGTCAATACAGTGCTCACTCCGAACTGGTTGGACGAGTACCAGCCTTGGGCTCTGCGGAACAAAGATTTGGTCGAAAAGGAGAGTGCGGAAACCGCTGAGCGGATGAAGCACATCGAGAATTATTTCAGTCGGAATTCGGACAGTGAAGAGGAGGACGAGGGGAATGACAGGGAGAACGATGAGGAGCTGTTGCCGTCGTCGATGTGGGGGCAAGAGTTACAGGATCCTCCTGTTGCGACTCGGCGAGGACGGGGGAAAGCGGTACCTTTGCAGCCAGACCCTATTCGACCTCGGACTCCGCCTCTGAGACCCATGCAGTCCGCGTTGGAGGAGAGATCGAAAGCTTTGTATTTCCCAAGCGATCCGGCGGATGCACGGGCTGCTTTATTGTCGAAGCGTTCTGTTCGGCTTTTGGCCCACAAGCACACCAGGCAATCTAGACCGTATGGCAATCGGATAAAGCGTAGAACGGACGGGCATCTTTCCTGCGTGTGCGGTTTGGACGAGGAAGACGAACGGCCGTCAGTGCAATGCGATAAGTGCTATAACTGGTGTCACCTGGAATGCATTGGTGCAAAAGATCCATCCGACCTTGGACATGAGGACGATCCCTGGTATTGTCCACGATGCCGTCCGAGAGAAGCCTCTCCGATGATGAGCTTTCCCAGTCAAGCCGATCCATACCGCCAACCAACGTTTGCTCCCACTGATGACCGGCCTGTCCTGACTTCAGGACGCGCTGATGTCGCTCTATTCTCATCCTCTCCTCAAACTTCACCTCATACAGCGTACTGGGGTTCTACAAGGCTCCGTAGTCCGCTACGACCGAGTCGCAGCGAGCACTCTCGAATACCGAGCTGGGAAGATCCATTTCATATCGGCCCTTCGACACCGTACCATTCCGCGAGGAACGTCAAGATATTCACTCCGGGTGTTGCGAAGTTTGGTGAATTCGAGAACGACGATTTCGATAGTATGCATCCTTATCCGACCACACCTTCTCGTACGCTCTCATCACCTGGGGTCGGAAAGCTGGGTATGCCATTCACGACACCGAAGAACAATCTCGAGAATGGTGGCTGGGCTGCTCGTGCGGGTACCGTCTTCGCAACTCCTCGTAATCCAATAAATCGACATCCGATTTTTGGTTCGCAAGACGAGGGTTCTGTGGGCACCGTGATGGCGCGTAATTCATTTTACAATACAGACGATACGCCCATTCGCCGGGCCCCCGTGCATGGAAGGAGTCTACTTGAATCGCCTTTGGTACCACGGCCGGGCTCGAATCAGACTATGTCCTCGTTGATGGCGTTCGAAGGCTCTCCTATCGAGCGCAGGAGAGATCCTGCAGTCAATGATGGGCCACCCTAGCCGTTCGACTTCCGGCCTGGTCATCGATTTATCTTTGCGTGTCGGGCGTCATCTCTTATCACTTTCGATTTCTTCTCGTCATTCTTTTTTGCCTTTGTCTTCTTGATATGATCTCAGATCTATCGCTATTATCTCCTTCGCCGTGACTACTCCGGGTACAACTTAGTATTACGATCTGGTTCTTCTTGCCACTTTCTTGTTTCGATTATGCTGGTATCTCTTGTTTCTTGTGAAATGAAGATGATTTGTATTATCTGTATCGTAAGTATTGTTGTACCTGTTCTACCCTACGGCTGCGACATCCCTCTGCACCTTTGAGTATCTATCATAGTGAATTCACGAAGTAATGAACAGTGCAGACACTCTGTTGGGTCTTTCTTTTGTAGCATATAGAACGAATGTAAATGTGAATAACGATCTCCTGTTTCAATTTCCTTTTTCATAAGTCTTTGGATAGGAAGTAGACTAGTAAGCCAGGGGAACTTCGGCAATTCTAGTGACGTCGATTTGTAAACGCGATCAAAAGATTAAAACCGTCGATCCTTGATCGCGATCGGCGTGCGGGTGTTAGAAGTACGTTGGAAGTTCGAGGACATCTCGTTCAATTTCTGTTGCATTTTATCAATATTTTTCGGAAATAGGTAGTAGTGAAAACGACGGGCGTATATCGAATGGAATAGCACGAGAAGAAGGCGCTAAGATACTGCGTAATTTCACAAGTCATTTGAATGGTTGGGAATGTCGGACATACTCGAATGAGATGATCAGCCCTAAGGACCAAATCGGAGAGACAGCGTGCACGACTTCGAGAACGTTCCCCACCCATATTTCTTCAAATACTCGTTCGACTTTCCGGGACCCCGTTCCGACGTTCATTTCGTGAAACTTGTACGTGGCAAGGCCATCGCAGCGGCTCCGTGACGTGAGTACGGTCGTCTAGTCCTCTGGATTCCGATACGCTCGAGCAAATTGAGGAACCTCGTACGATTTCCCCGAAGAAGCCATCGCACAAAGTAAAGTGTTGCTTCATGGGGACCTGCAGGGAGCGAAGGAGATGGACTCCCAGTGCCATTTTTATGAAGCTTCCTATTGAGCCCCGCGGTGTCTTCTGGCCGTGATGATAGTCGCCGACCGTGTTCACCCGCATCCACCACTTGATGGAAGTGTTCAAGCTGACGACTTTGTCCCTTTTGTAAAAAAGAAATTTATGGGCGGTCGAGTTTTGCAACCGAGCGACGGCGATTATCGGTGTAAGGAGAGCATTGCACTCAGATGAGGCTATACGGCTGGAACAAAGTTTCCTCCTTATCGTGACTCGAGAGGTTCGTAAAGATCCGGCGGGAAGGGAGCTAATGACGATTCTCCTTGGTGCTGTAAAGGACATTGTCCGATGCTGATCGGTAATTGCTGTCGGACTGGGATGCGGCAATGCAAATCACAGGAGAATTAGCCAACCTGATGTACGATACTGAACGCCATTAGCGCTCATTTATCTGAACGAGATACGAAGCAGCACACCATCGTTTGAGACTTCAAATTCGAAACCAAATGGATTTTCACTACGAACTCGGCGTAATTAGAACGTCCAAAGATATATTGGCATGAGACTTTCCTTACCCCGAGACCATATATTGCCTGCGTTTATGCTTGAAACTATCGAGACTTCCGCGCGGTAGAGGCGAGACGGTTCGAGTATTTCAACTGGCCCAGATGCCGTGACAGAACGAACGCGCGTCGACAAGCGCATCGGCTCGTTTTGATCGGGTTCGCGCAGCAGTCTCGCGCGACGAAACCCCACGAATTTGAAGCCAGAATGAATATTAATGGAACACGCACGTCGAGTCATCTGGAGAATATATGCGCATTTAATTGAGCAGAATAAGGTGATGTTCGTCGGGGGAGAAGATTACATGTAATTGGCCTCAGCGACCAATCACGATGGGCGTGGGAGGATAATTGGACTCCGCTGGGCCGCCCCGAGCGATAGCCGACACGGATTGGATGTAAAGAGAGCGGGAAGAACACCGTGCCCGTACAAGACCGTCTCTTGCCTTTGTACCACCACCAGCCCCAACATAGTCTCGCCGTCGCGCTCGTCGTCGTCGTCAACCAGCGTCGCAGGGAAATCACAGCGCGGGCACCGTTATCGCGTCAGCGTCGGGGCACACCATTTAGGCCTGTCTTTGGCATCTAGCCGAGTTCTGAGATCTGCTCAGTCAGCAAACGCTGCGTCTCTCCTTTTAACACTGCTCTCGCCCGGGCGTCGTAAGCAAGCTCTCTCTCCTCCCGGCTCGCAAATTATGGCCTTCAACAACAACACGTCTGCTCTGTGGGATCTCTCCCTTCCACCGTCGCTGCCCTCCTTGGCTGACGACGAATTTGTCGCTCTTCTCCAAAAGCAATTTGGCGCTTCAAATGACGGAGCGGTCCCTGTCACTGACAAACAACCGCCTAATGGTTTCAATGCAAACATCAACCCCCAGCAGCTCTCGCGCTTTCCTTCAGCCCATGACACTTCGTCACCTCTGAGTGACGACGAGGACGAGGATAGTCCCAGTCCGCCAAGCGCCAGCGTCAATTCACGCTCGAGGAAGCAGTCCGGTTCAATGAGAGAGCGACAGAGAAGTATAGATGAAGATGACGACCACGCTCCAAAGCGCAAGGCGAGCGAAGAGGATCTTGATGATGAGCCTAATCACAAGTCCCAGCACACATGTGAGTCCATTTTTGGCGTTTCCAGATTAACATCGGGTTTTATTTACACGTTTCAAATAGCGAGTTCAAAGAAGGCATCTACATCTGCTGCCCGACGGAAGTCGACAGGAAACACGAATCCAGTGAGTTCTCGATGTACTGTAGACGCATATATGCAGTTCTGATGTTGATCTTGTCAAGGACGAATCTCGTTTATTGAAGAGAAAGGAGCAGAATCGCGCGGCCCAGCGTGCGTTCCGTGAGCGGAAAGAAAAGCATGTCAAAGACGTGAGTCCAATAGGTTTCATGCCTGTTGATAGCAACTGAAGGTTTATCGCGCTTCAGTTGGAAGATAAGGTTGCAGCTCTGGAAGAACGAAACCAAGTTGCTGTCTCGGAGAACGAAAGCTTACGGGAGGTGATAGGAAGGCTACAGTCGGAGAACATGAAACTTCGACAATCGTCCTTCACGTTCTCAATGCCTCCGACATCAGAGCCATCTAAGGATCCTTCGTCGAGTACAGGGAATGCGGATACGCCACTAAACAATCCTTTCACAAACCCTCCATCGTCAGGCTCCACGTCATCTACTTCATCCACCCACGATTCCCCTCAATCTCTGTTCTTAAATGAGAAGCCAGACTCAAGTCCAATGTCGATATTCAATAATCCAAATCTGCATGTCATAGAGCCAGAACAGACAGCGACAGGGGATGCGATGGGGATGGGAATGGACTTCGGATTTGGGCCGGTGATCGCCGACACTCCTTACACGACGCTCGCCAGCAATCCACTTTTCATGTCCTTCCGAGAGCCGGATGTCTACGCTTTCGGCGACACATCTTCTTACCCTCAAAATCACGGCTCAAACCAGGTGAACGGCAATAACGGCGGATTTGATTTTTCACAGAATTATCCTGCCTGGCCAGACGTCAACATGGATGTCAACATGCAGGCTTTCGACTTGACAAACTCTCTCGACGAGCTTTTCGGCGGGAACTTTAACACTTCGAATACAATGGATTATGCGTCGTTCCTCAAGAACAGTCCGTCGAATTCCATCAGTCCTGTGTCGCACCGCAATGGCAATTCTCCGGCAGCAACAATATCAAATTCAACCTCCTCTTCGTCCTCTTCGTCCTCGGGCGCTTCTCCCGCATCTCAGCCAAGTCCGAGCGCAGCAAACAACTCAAGTCCGAGCGCTAACGGTGTACAGAACACAGCGTCTTTCGGCGCGACTTCGGATGGGTTTTCCGCATGTGATAGCAGCAAGAAGTGTACGAAGGAGATGCTGCGACATGCGGTGGCGAACGATTCGGGGTCAATGTTTGCACCGAAGGAGCCCTCACCCCCTGTGATTGCCTTGGACGGCGTGCGCGAGTTCATCCCCTGCAAGAACATGAATTTGCCCAAGACGCAGAAGAGCGACCAAAACATGGAAGTGATGTCAGCTTGGCGTCGGATACGGACAGACCCGAAGTACACGGTTAGTCGCCCAGTCCCGAGATTAATTTGCGCATCTGGCTGATATCAGCTTGAAGGACATTGACATCAATAAGTTGTGCTCAGAGTTTGCAGCAAAGGCACGGTGTGACGGAAGTCAGGTCGTCATCGAGCCAAATGGGATGCGGGAGATCTTATCGACAGTAACGAGGAGAAACGGTACGCCTCTGAACCAGGCTTGATGTTTTGTACTTTCGACAGAGAACATCATTATCGAGTTGGGCAGCAAGCATCGCTGCTCATCCACGGACAGGCGACTCGGTGCTTCTCCGTCCGTCCGCTTTCGCTGTTCGCTCCGAACGCGAGTCATGGAGATTGCCTCGCGATCTCAATAAGCACGCTCACCACTCGCATCTCTTTTCGTTCTGTCAGCAACACGTATTTTATCACTCATACCTGTGTGACTTCGATACAGCACTTTCTTTCCTGTTTAACGTGTATTAGTAATGGGGTTCTCCGACGACTGCTCTAAAACGATCTCAAGGTAGCACTAATCCGACTGTATGCGTGGAAATATGTATTCAAAGGCTATCCATTTCCTGTGACTTTACACTACAAAAGAAAAGAGAACATTACATAGTCCCTTATGGTGTGTATGGCATCAACAGCATCTTGCTGAATTCCTTGAGTTTCTCGGGGCCTCGTACTTCTTCGGTGAGCAAGGGTAAGCGGATGATGTGGAAGAATTCGTCATAGAGCTCGTGCGCCTCGTTAAGATATTTCTGTTGCATCTTGTATCGCACTTTGCAGTGTTCGCAATTCGAGTCTAGCAAAATTGGAGATGAGCAATGTAAGACGTAAGACTTTCGTATACGTACCAGCTTTGGGGAAGAGAAGCTGGTTGACGACGATATTGTGTGTGTCGATCTCATATGTCGAAAGCTCTTGGATGAGACGCTCGGTTTCGTAAAGGGAGAGGAATTCCGAGATGCACACGCAAACGAAAGTTGTCTTTTCCTATATACACAAATGTCGTCAGCGAATTGACACAATAACGTAGTTGAGATATGAACGTACCGGATCTTTGAACTGACTGTTCACTTCGGCAATGACTTGACGCATGGAATCGAGCTTCGCGAACATGTCCTCTTGGGAGCCTGCTTGCCCTCCCATCATCGAAGACATCTAACGGGAATGCAATGCATATAAGAATTCCATTCTACAATCCTGACAAGTATTCAAACGTACCTGATTGATCATAGGTCCAAACCGACCGCCCAAAGCGCTCAGTTTCCCGAGAGCCTTCTCAAGGACAGATGGGAACGAGAGGAAGCGGAGGGTGTGCCCTGTCGGTGCAGTATCGAATATGATAGTGGAGAATTGCATTGATTTGACGTGTCTGTAGAAAAATGTCAGTGTTGAATGAGGAGAACAGGGAGGGAAAAACATACTTCATAAGTTCAGCGAAGGCCATGGCTTCGTCGACACCAGGAATGGCGAACGCGAGGTCCTGCATCATAGACCCCATCATACCGTTCTGGTCGGCTGTCGAGAAGTTAAAGATTGAATATCAATTAAGTTTTGTGTTTAAGCGTACATTGCTCGATCATCTCTTGCAGAGAGCTCGTCGGGTCGATCTCCATGGCGTAGAGGTTATCGAAGCCGTTGACTTTCGTCGCGTCCTTCGAGAACTTCTGTCCGAAAGCGTCTGAAAGATTGTGTGCTGGGTCTGTAGACTATAAAGAATAAATTTATTGTGCGGTTGAGGGCGGATAGTGCTCGGAAGGCTTACGATGAGGAGAACGGATTCCCGGTTGGCAGCTAGCTGGATCGCCAGCGAACATGATGTCGTTGTCTTTCCTAAGAGATTAAAATATTACACAGAGGTCTTATGTGCTGAACAACTGCAAGACTGACCGACGCCACCCTTTCCTCCTGTTCAACGCAGACCACGGTCATGACGAGGGTTGCGGGGAAGTTCAGCTGAACGCACCACAGAATATCCACTTCAAGCTCTTCTGATCAATGACATTCTGAAGAGTCGCCTCAAATGTCTCATCCATCTTGAAAATGCTGAGCGAGGAGGGCAGTAAGAGAGTAAAGAAATAGAGAAAGTGGATGAGAGCTGCTGAAATACGCCTGCCGCGACGCGTTTCAGCGTGTCCACGCGTCCCTGGCTGTCCGCCGTCCACGTCGACATCGACGGGAGTTTTGCGCTTTCTTCGCCAACGTTCTGCTGTCTTCTTGACGATTCTCGGGCCATGGCGATAGATCAGGCGCAGACGAGCAAAGTCAACTTCAAAGGTGAGTTTCTCCCTAAATTTTATTGTATACAGCTCAAATGATCGTGTTTAGCATTACTGATCGCCAATGAACATCGGAGCGCATACGGTCTACGCTACAATGACTTCAGCCGCTACCGGTTCGTATTTTTATTGCAGTTCTATCATAGTTATGAATGTGTCTCTCTAGGAAACATTGCGCGAACAGAACGCATCGGCTTCGATCAACCTTGAAAATGACCCACGGGAAAGGTCGAGAGTTCAAAAAGCTTCCTGTAGTCACGCCGGAGAACCTCAAGGACGGACAGTACGTCGACTTCAATGATTCTACCACTTCTTGCTGAAGAAATACAGCCTTCAGCTTCTGCTTTTTGAGACCGAGCGCGCATGGGCGTATTCGCAAGAGTTGCAAGCCGAAGCCCTGAAGCCCACAAACTCTGCAAAGGTGGGGACGCTTCGACATAGCTCGACCGCCCGATTCCGCCGTGCCATCCACTGGTGCACCCAGCTCCTTTCGCACTGTCAGTCTCTGCATGCATCCCAACGTTTGAGTGCAAAGAACATGGTCGAAGTGACGGCATACACCCTGATGTTGAGCGGCAAGTTCCTGCGCTACCGCGATGAGTATCAGGATTCGTTGGAACAGCTCTGCGTGACTCGAGACCTGCTGGATAAGCTCGCAGAGACGGCGGACAGTAGCAGGAACCAAGCCCTAGCTACACTATTCGCGGACGAGATCTCGCCTGAGATTCGATATTGTGCTCATCAGCTCGGTCATACGAAATCCTACGAGGTCGACGCCATCGTGAAGGAACTATCCCCAAAGCACAGGGGAACCCTCGTTCAAGGGTATGATCGAATGATCAAGAAACTCTACACAGAGTCCCAGACCACGCAAGGAGACGAGGGCGGCAGGGTGCTGCAGCCATTAATATGGGATGGCCAAGAGGTTCCAATCCGCAACCCAGAGCTTGTGGATGTGTTGTTGCAAGTCCAGAAGGCAGAGGCGGCTCTGAAGGCGGAAGGTGGTGCGCAGGGAGAGGGGAAGATGTCGAGGGGGCGCAAATCTCGCAAGGGCGTCGCTTCTTTCGACGCTGTCCTCGCCGCTCTCAGTGATGCTGAGGACGTCACGAGGAAACTCGTCGAAACACAACAGGTAACGAAGAAATATCTCTCTCTTTATTTTTTTCTTACTCTGTACCTGACAGAACACGAGTGCTGCAACTTCATCTACGGGGGCGAGGGACATCCATTTCGTCCACTCATACATCGTCTACCACTTGCTCTCCCGCCGGATTCAGCGTGATTTAACGTTAGTATCCGCACTCGTTGCACCACCAACATCCCGACACCCAGCTAAGGGTGTTAAGGCGCCACAAGCGGATCAACAAGATGCACGCGTCAACCCCGCGGTCGTCAAGATCCTCGATACCGTCCTTCAGAGTCTTACGCAAATGCGAGCGCTCACTGTTGTGGAAGAAAACCCATACCTCACGAATGCAGTGGAGGCGCGTTTGGCATTTACTAAAAGCCGAAGGTATTGAGACTTGCTAGTGTTAGGGTCGACTTGAATCGCTGATCATTGATGATTCATTTCTTCGATAGATGTTTATTCCTCGCTCGCTCGTATGCAGCTGTTAAGCAGTACGCGCAGGCAATGGCACTTATCCAACGGTCGAAACTTTACATCCGAGAGTCCTCGACTCATCTCGTCCCAGAAGAAGATCCCATCAACGCCATTGACAACGCCTTCTTCACTCTTGGAAGCGAGTCCATTTCTGCTTTGGAGAAGACACTTACAGAAGATGAGGAGCATGTCAAACAAGATTGGTTTGCTTACAACGGCGGTACCGCGTCCGCCAGTCGTGACCCGACAAAGAAGCCGCTGTTTTTCAACATCGCCCTGAACTACGTGCAGCTTGACATGGACAGGCTGCAGGAGCGTGCAGGAGCGAAACCAAGTGCGCCTGTAGTTAAAAATGTCATGGAGCCGAAGCTCCCTGCACAGGTGACGAAGGCGAAGGCGGAGGAGATCAGCAGGCCTACAACGCCCGAACCTAGTGGGCCTGCTCGCGCTGGATTGAGTAGTCTCCTTGGTGGATGGTGGGGTAGAAAATAAAAATTGGCTTTCTCATGTAAGGTTGCTTCATATCCGCCATATGATGGCGGTATAGCTTTTGTACACAAATTCGGAGACAACATTGAAATAAATGTAGCAATGGTTGCCGGCAACTCACATCCCATTGGTTGCGACTGTATTAGGAAGTCCACGCACCTTTTTAGGTAGAGCGACTTTTTTCATTTCAAACTTGAATTCAAAGGCTCGCTGGTTTGTGTTGTCGTCCTTGCAGGCTTGCACACATCGCTGGCGCTTCATAATTTGGGGGATAGATTTTTACTTCGATATCTTCTATGAAGATTTCTCTGGAGCTTCTCCTTCCTCTTTGTTAGAGATTACGGTCGAAGGTAGACGACCATGGACACTTACTGTATATAGTACATTATTCTCACGCTCGCTTCGTCCCCTCTTCTCTCGTTGACGCGCGTCCACATCCCTCAGTTGATTACATCCAACTGAGGGTAAGTCCATCCATCGCGTTATCATTGTACTTTACTCATTCTATCTACTGTAGACTATTTGACAGGTAGCTAGTAATGTATATATCAGTTGATTACATCCAACTGAGGACTATTTGACA
>KQ086216.1:0-32017 GCA_001020605.1 Schizopora paradoxa | reverse complement strand
TTATGTCATAGTCGTACATAGCGAATATACTAAGGTTTTCCCTCCTCGCCAGCGCGTCCCCTCGGGATACCTCGCTCGGAGTTGCCCTTACACATTTCTTTCACTTTCAAAAAAAAAAAAAAGATAAAAAGATAAAACCCCAAACACCTTATAACCTTCGTTCACTGTAATTATCACTCTCAATCCTGTAGCACCCACCCCTCTTGACTTTTCTCCATCCCATCTCTCTCATTCAATTCTCATCGCCATTTCCGCAATTCTCTTTCATTCATGTACCCATACCCCTCAAGCATTATACCTCTAAGATAGAGATACCCACTTTTGGCTCCGCTTTTTCAAGCCACGTATTTGTACCTCCACACTGTAACATGTCACTCCACCCGCCTGCCTGTAAACCTGTTTATACTCCCACATTTCGCAGTCCCTCAGTAGATCACACTTCATGTAGCTTTAGGCTCTCATACTTCGCGTGTATTTGTAAGACCGACGTGGGCCTTTGAGGCCCAAAGTGTCTATAATGGAATAAATCAATCAATCAATCAGACGTCTACGTTTCGTTGTCACCCAAATGCTCAACGTTCTCCCCGCCGAATCCATCAAGCTCTTCGAAGAGAACCTCCTGCTTCAATCTCCGAACCAGAGGAGAATGAATTTATAAAGCTTATCGGCGAGAGGGAGTCAGGTTGTACGTTGGACTGATAACTTCGAGTTCGTGTCGCGCTCTCATCTCCGAGTCCTCGTCTGAAACCAAAGCGTCTCTCGTCTCTTTTAGCTGCATCCCCTCCTGTGATCCGAACCTCGTTGATCAGCGGCGAACCTACTTCTCTCATCGAGGCCTACAAAATGCAATCTAGAAAGCGGGATGGTCGTTCAAGTCGATCACGTCGATCAGCCATCGAGGACAAGTGGACAAGGATGGATGGGAGAATCGGGGACTGTCTGTCAAGGTCGGGAAGCGTTGAAGTCAAAGAGCGTAGGCTTCTGGTGCGTCCTCCTTCATTGTCCAAGGAATCGTCCCAACTCATCTGCGCAACAGAACGAGATATCATCTACACGAAATCGTCGATTTTGTCAGCCCACCTCCATAGCCCCATCTGGCTCTTGACGACGTGCAACGACGCGCACGCGAGAGTTGCACGCATCCGAATCATGTTGAATCGCGGCCAAGAGAAGCGTTTGGGACTGGGGAAAGTGGCGCCGGAGAGGATCGCTTGTCCGATCATGAGGACCGAGCACGGATCGATACGTCTGACGTCACGTAGACATCGAGGACAAACGAGGGTGGGTTGGGTACGGTCAACTCGGCGGACTAGGTCACCTGGTGCGCAATTATTCACTTTTCGAAAGAAACCATCTGAATCCATTCGCGCATCAAAAGAACGACAAACCCCGTTCTCCTACTCGCTCGCTCCCTCCAGGATTCGCTGTCGCCGTCAGCCCACGAACGAGAATGCGCACATTCGAGGCGAGGCAAGGCTGACGCGCCTCCACCTTTCATGGCCTCGTCCAGCTTCTAGGAAAAGAGAAAACAGTAACACGCACGCGACGTCGGTCGGGTGCACCGATACCGAGTCATCGTTAGTCAAAGAAGGGTTTGGGAGGTGCAGGAGATAGCTACAGAAGAGATGAGGCCAAGCACGGCGACTGGGCACGGTTCGGTGAAGGTGCGTGTATCCTATAGCTGACTTCTCGGATCGTACTCAAATGCCCTCCGTCAGAATAGCTTTTGGTTACCAGTTCGTCTTAGACTGGTCTGTGTCAGGTCTTCGTTGCATCCGCCCACTCATGAGTTGCATAGGGGAAATCCGACTTATGATCGTCCTCCGCGACGATCTTCTTGTCCCTTATGTCGCGTCGATTCTCAAGGACGGCGTTAATCAAAGCTTAAAGATTCTCAAAATACTTGCGTAGTATCAATCTTCTTTTCGACGTGCAGAATTGAAAAAAATAACACTTAATCTCAGGCCTCAAAATTAGATCGGCAAGGAGCTAAAATATTCTCCTCGTTGTACAGGCTTCATTCATGTCGAAGCTCGGCAGGCAAACTCGTGTTGATACTGCAGCTTCGGAGTCACAGAAAGCTCGTGTGGGGGTTCATCGACCCGCTACATCAAAGCCGAGGTCAAGGACATGAACTTCTCGTGAGTACAAAGGTCTAAGGCAAGTATCTTTCAGAACTTCGTTCTATTTTCATACTTACACGTTTTTTCATAATCTTAGACCCGCTCTATCAATAACTGTGGGTTGCAGTATTTAACTTGAAGTAAGCTCGAGCTCGTAACGCTTCTCACTTCACCCCCCGATCAGTGTGCACGTTGCACGTAGTTCTTGCGAATGGCTCAAGAACAAGAACGCGATGAAGCTCCCCAAGGAATATCTGGCGGGCGGGATGATAGCGCTGAAATAACGATAACGTGAGTGTGAGCGTCGGACTTGAAGCTGTTTTAAGTTCAAAGACACTCCCGCGTACTCATTGTAAATCAGGCCGAGGAATGTCCAAACGGCTCCTGACTCAAACGGCGATCAGCGACAGCGACACCCCAATGAGTTCGATCGAGATTCCATCCAATACGAGGATGCCGTCAATGCATTTTTGTACGTTGTTCAAATTTCAAATAATTTGCTGATGATAGTCGTTGAAGCAAAACATCGCCAGTAAGATGCCCATCGAACATCCCAGTCCAAAGGAGGCTAAGTGCAACGTCGAGCCCGACGATCAGTATGTCATTAGCATCATTAAGCCTGATACACATTGATAGAGATCGGAAAGGTCGAATTTGAATTTGGAAGCTAAATTGATGAGAAGCGAGTGCGTTTCAGCGCATCGCAAAAACGTATATTGTCGACTTACAAATACAGTCTATTGAGGAATTTTGTACGACATATTAAGACTGTCCATGATGTTCCATCGTCACAGTTGAGAAGCGCAGTCAACGAGTGAGCCACATTATTTTTTTCAGATGAGTATTCACTGACTGTCTTTCAAGGTTCCGCCAGAAATACACAGGCTTATGCAATGTGGTGCGCTCGTTTGACACCATTGCGATCACTTTAAATTTTCATTATCTTTTAAGATATCAGAATTCGAACTCAGCGCGTCTACGTTGCGCGCAAACTCAAAGGCGCTGACATTAGGCAGAAAATTGGTTGAACAAAATATGCTTGATCTTTACAGCAAGGTCCTTCATGACTTCCGTCCACGATTGCGGCCCAAACTTCCGGAGGGGCTGAAGAAAAACGATCGAGCATTCGAGTATGAGAGGGATCGAGAGCGAGAGAGAGCCAAAGTCTCTTTGTCTTCTTCCTTGGCGATGGTGATGAAAGACCTACCGTGGAGCAAAGTGCGGCGGGTGGCGTTAGAATGGTTGAAATTGCGACGGAACGCGATTTATCTTACAATGGCGGAATCTTGGTCGGACGTACGGGGAAAGCTTGGGATGAAGCTTCTGCCGGGATGTGGCCCGAGGTGTTGGATGAGGAGGCAGCCCAAAGTGATTGGAAGCGATTGGAGGATCAGATGACGAGGAATCAATACAATAAAGTGACATCCATGGAAGACAAGTGTAAGGAGTGCAAACTTTCGGGTGGTCAAGAATGGATCGTTGAACAAAGCAAGGCCTCGAACCTACACAAAATTTGGGACCCAACCCTCAGGCCAAAAGATGATGAAGCGAGGAAGACTTGGAGTATCGGGAGGGTGATGCTGAAGATTTGGAATGGAATGCTGGAGAGCAGCTCTGAAAAGGACATGGTTTTGGAAGAGGTCGTTTGGAAGGATGCAAGAGCCAGAGTATTTTCCTGGTGCAATTACCGTTTTTCTGGCCTCAAATTTTATGTGGCTTGGTCGAAGGAATGGAACAGTGCCTGGGATCGGAAGCAGAAGCAGGCGCAGGCGCAGAAACCTATGTCGAAACCGGCAGAATTTGACCATAACACATGGAGATGGGTGCACTCCTGGGATGGAGGATGGATATTTCGCGTGATTCAGCAACGGTATGACTTCACCGGTTTTAAAGCTTTGGATAAAAAAATCGCCCCAATGGAAGGAGTGTGACTGGGTGCTACTACGGTTTTGGTGGTTTCAAGTTGACGAATGGGTGATGAGGTCTCAGAATCGGAGGCGCATCGTATTGGAACTCAAAGAGACCTGCGTTGAATTCTTGAAAGAACTAGCCAAAATGGACGGAAGCGCAACCTCGCACAAAATCAACATCTTTAACAGATCTCCTTCGACATACCACGTTGAAGAATGGCGCACCGCAGCAAAAGATCTGGACGGGATGAGGGATGCTTTGGCTCACGGTGATGATATCCAGTTCATCAATCTGTGTTCTTCTGTGCTAGAACTTATCGGAAATAAGTTACGCTCCAGCGCGACAAAACGAAGTAAGGTTTTTTTATCTTTGATGATTGAAATATGCACAAACAACTATTTCAGGCGTTGAAACACTCGTAAGGAAGCAAGATCACTCCCGTAACACTTTTATGGACTTCGCTACTGTTGCCATCTTCTTTTCAAGCATCACGGCGACCACGTTACAATTCTCCTTTGCGTCTGCAGATCACAGTCTATCCTCAACAATCGTAAATCTCTGCTGGTTTTCTTCGCTTGTTCTCAGCATAGCATCCGCGAGCAATAGTTTTCTTGGAGCTGTCGTACATCAACCCCCTGAACTCTTACGCCCCTCTCAAAATCGTGATTTCGTTTTTCTTCGGAATTGGTTCAAATATGTATCACCAGCGCTTTTGACGATGTCCGGTGTCCTTTTTCTCGTCGGTATCTGCGCATTCACGTTCATGTCATCGAACTCGGCTTCAAATCCATTTACCGACCAGGTGTGTGCTTTCGAAACATTGTGAGATTTAAAAAGACAACTGAAGTACGTATCGACAGGGGAAAGCGATAAAAATTGTCACGTCATTCTTGACGTCCACAACTTTTTTAGCCATCGTGATCGTGATTCTTTTGTCGCTGACGAAGGTCCTCCACCGCTGTTTTGGAGGGTCGGTGGCCACGCTCCATCTCGTTGTCTCCTCAGACGTGGCCCAAATAATCAAACATCTGGCCATTTTGTTAGCGTGGGCTTTTATCGCTTATGTTGTCTCTCCTCCTCTGCGTTGCTTGCTTGTCATGGTGGCGCATTTGGGCGACTGTTTCCCGGAAGGTCATATATTCGGCGACATTATTTCGTCGTTTGTTCATCCAACATTCGTCAAAAAAAATATGCGACTCGCCACTTGAAGAGAAATTATAGGGCGCTTCGAAGATACACAACGAGGTTTATGGGAAGGCTGCGAGAGTCCCTGTCTGGTCTCAAAAATTATTGGGAAGGAATATTCGGGAAGTACTTTCGTCCACGTCAGCAAGAAGAAATCGATGCAAATGTGCCGGAGCTTCCTATTGGCGAAGAAGTTGTTGAGCTTTCTCAAGTTCAAATAGCGCAATAGAGCATCAACGACGAAAGTCCTCAGCGATAAGCTTAAATCAGCTGAGCGGACGGATATTGTTTCTTCCATGCTTTCTCCCAGCTTCTCTGTGATATCCTTGTTCTTTAGAAGTGCATGCGTTCGAGTTGCAACTGCGCGGATAATCTTGTATAATCGGTTGCATGTACCTATGAATTGCGTTGACGTTTTTAAAATGATAGGAATTTCTCTTTTCCTTCATAGCCGCATTTTCGTCTGCGATTCCCTTTTTGAAATGCGTTGATGAACGTTGTATCATCTTCTGCATGCGGTCCTTCACAATATAGTGGACACCGAAAGTGATGTATAGAGAGATTCCGATGATACGATTAGTTTAGAGACAGATCGAAATCGGCTCGGAAGTGTAAGCGTCCGTATATCCCCTCGCCAAAGCCCTATTCACTCTGTTGTCAAGGTCGGTAAATGCGCGTTGAATTGCATCGCGGAGTTTTCGACGAAGGAACCGTCTGGGAACTCGTTGACGGAGCGGATGTGAAAGAGCAACCTGCAGCACAGGATGTTTTGCAACGCTCCTTGCGTACTTCATAGAAAGAAAAAGGAAAGAAAACCAATCAGATTGCGGCTCACGTATTTCAGAAAGCAAGAGATTGCTTACATGAAGAGGAAATCCCGCAGGTCCGGCTACAGATAGTTGAAATCAGGGACAGTAATCTCGTGTCAAATTACTCGAGTAATACGTACCGTAATGCGTTCGAGAATGACGAGGCTCGCACTGGTGATCACTGAAGTGGATCAAGGTGATATTATGAACGTCTCAATTTCGAAACACGAGCGCATGCGAACCTATAGTGCAAGCGAAATATCCTATACCTACGGGAAAGCGACGTCAGTACCTCACGATCACAGGATGCATCCAAAAAATAACCTCACCATCTTGGGCCATGACAGTCAGGATACTTCGCGTTCGAGCACCCACTTCTACGACTAACGCGTGCATATAATGAGATAAGAGAGATTCCGAAGTGAGTTATAAATTAGCAGATACATGTACTCACGACATTGAGTATCCCTCGCGTGCTGCACCGACTTCACGAGTAAAAGCCCAAGCGCCACTATATGTAAGCAGCGGGAAACGTGTCGTTAACGAGCAGATCGTACGAAGAAGAATGCATATCGCCATGTTACAAATACTCACAGCTTTCACAGAAAATAAGAATAACCAGGCTCATCCACACATCGTTATTTCCGAGGACAAACAGGCATGCAGTTGGCAAATGAAATGCTATACGAATTACAGGTGTTTAGTGAACAATCACGAGTTTCCGTTTATTTTCTGACATACGAGGTGCTTCTGTGTTCGTAAGAAATAGAAATGTTGCATACGATGATCCTGCTATGCAACACTGGACGTGATCTTTTGAGAATGCAGAAAACTCGACTCGAAAATAAGTGGTTACATACCACGGAAACAAATACAAGTAGGGAGAGAACGCGCCTATCTCCGCCCCAAACTGCGTACGCCCTCGTGAAAAGCACCACTGGGCGTCGGAGAATGAAACTGCTTAGAAGTTTTTGTATATTGCTTTGCAAAAGAAGAAACCCACCAGTGGAGAGTATAAACTCGATGTACACAAGGCCTTGAATTTGCAACGATAGTAGTGGTAAAGAAATATCTTCGGAACTGTAGCTTACTTGAGTTTATCTGATAACCAATGAGACAACGCTGCTCGTGTTCACGGAATCAGCGCGTGTTAACAAGTGCCTCCATTATGACGCATACCTTGGAGTCCATGTCCGTCCAACCAACATCAACTACGGGGCATTCAACATGATATATGCAAGAAAAGTTTAAAAAGACGCACCGATGACTTCAAAAACGTTGACGAACGGAAGGTACCGACAAAGTGCCATGAGCACCCCTCCGAACTTGATGCGTCGTCCCCAAAGATAGTGAATCTAAATCAAGTGTTAGAAACGCGACGACGCCTGCATTTGCTAGACGAACCTCATCGTCGAGCTTGGTGAGGTATTCGTAACACTTCTCAAAGTAATGAGAAGCAATGTACGTAAAAATCACAACATTTGACTCACTACGAGAGTGAATGTCGCGACTACAGGGCATTTGACATCAAGCTCTTTTCTTTCCAGCGATCAGAGGTACGAACTTGTTATGTACTATGATGCAAAACGTGAGCTTATGCGTGAGGAAGTTTTGAATTGTCTTACCTGAAAAATTTGCACCGTCCTGAAAATTTCGATGACGAGATCCATCGTTGAGGAACTCTGCTACAGAAAGGGTGGAGTGGGTCCTATTCTCCCGAGTTTTTACGTCTGTATCAATGAGATGAGATGGCGTCTAATTGAAGTGGGAAAAAAAGCTGGAACACTAGCCAACGCACAGACATTAAACGAGAGAGGATCTCGAGACCGATTTAGAATGATCGGCGTCAAAATCAAGAGATCAGAATTGCAGAGGATTCGACTCGAGTTGAGATCGAATACCGTAAGTTGTAGCCAATCATTGATAAATAAAGTTTGAAGTGAGTTTATACGCGGGCTTCAAGCGGGCTTCGAGAGACTCGGGATTCCAAGGGCGGCGGAAGGTTTTAAATCAACTCATTCGAAATACGCCAGCATATTCGTACTGCATTGTGCATCGTAAGTCGTCAGACGACACTTGATGTCGTTACTTCTACGCGTCGCACAAGAATAAGGTTGCGCGATGACAGAGAAGAGTAAACCTTGCCAGAGCTCACCGTCTGACGATCACTTGAAACAGCTTTCGTGCGACTCGGAACAGCGCGAAAATCTCGAAGATCGACACTTCGGCGATGTGGGAACGGCTCTTCCGGGTTAGACGGTCTTGAGAGTTTGAGTCCAAGACGAAGCTGTAGAGTTTTCTCCAAAATAGATGAAATGTTTGATGGTTGTGGAAGTCGTTCAAAGAGAAGGGTAAATTGACTACAAAAACTTCGAACCATTCGTACTTTGATCCGCCATGAGAGAACCGGTAACTTGAAATAAAACGAGACTCTTCCTGGCGAGCAAAAACCTTGAGTTTAGACGAGATCGTGCCAAAGCTGGGGAACTGCTCACCATGATTTTGATAGATTTACGTAGCGCAACGATACATCCAAATTCGCTCAGTCGACGAAACCCAACCTCGCATTCTCGATCTCGTGCGTCGTCGGATGAGCGGCAGGAAGCTATAGCGTAAAGAAGTTAACATATTCATGCATGGTTTTGGATGAAGAAAAGACGCGACACATACTCAAACCACTGCCAGTGCACCGCCAGCCCATCGTGCAACCACCGTCACCGACAGCCATCAGCGAAACATCTTCTTAAGCGAATCGAGGAGGAGAGGATAGATGTCTTCGACTACGAGTCTTCGTCAGGATTCAGGTTTCGTGAATTTGTACGCTGCTAGAGGGTAATCGAGAGGTCGTTGAGGGATTGAATGAGTCAATTAGATAGTTCGTGCGGCTCGACGACTTTATTCTTGTTTAGTGATTGGTGATCCTTTGGACTGGTTTCATTGCCTTGATTCCAATCGAAGAAACGATTGGAGATATAAGTTTTCCGCGGTGAAACCCGAAATTACGAGGTGTCGTCGTTGGCGATTCGTCGCTCTTATTATCGAAACCCCACGGCTGGCTGCAAGTGATCGCGGAAGTGCCCATTTTTTCTGTCCTTTGGAATGACAGACGTTCGCACGTAAATATACGATCTTGATAGACGACGACGACGGAGAGGTTGATTAATTGGGAGTTCGGAGGTGTCAGCCCATGAGGGCATGGCTGGGCGTTTCAAACCCGTCGTCGCCGAGGGCTGGGCGATTCTCTGCCGGCGCGATGATGAAGTGCGGCTGGGTGTTCAAGGCGGAACCTCCCGGAGATGGTAGAAAAGAGGAGAGGAGGAGGAGGAGGAGGAAAAGAGGTCATGGTGGTGAGAGGAGGCACGGCCGCGGGAGACCTGAGGACGCCGTCGTCGCGCACCTGTGTCCTGGTCGGTGGTTCGCCACTTCGTTTGGTCTCAGACTGATCCGTGCGCTGAGAAATTTTGAAGGTATGGAGGGCGGAAGATGAAGCGAACCAGACCAGCCTGA
This sequence comes from Schizopora paradoxa, assembly GCA_001020605.1. Classification (NCBI taxonomy): domain Eukaryota; kingdom Fungi; phylum Basidiomycota; class Agaricomycetes; order Hymenochaetales; family Schizoporaceae; genus Schizopora; species Schizopora paradoxa. Next base: position 22,482 of record KQ086216.1, on the reverse strand, counting down.
GACACACTGGTTGGCGACCCCTATCTACTTCATCTACACTTATTCCGACGGAAAGCAATTCAGTACATCGCTGGAAGAGATCAGCTGAAGAACATATGTACGCACCTGTAGCTGCACTTCTATCTTCCCTATTCAAGCTTCGTAAATGGGTATTCTCGTAAATTCTCGTCCCTAGCGATGTCGTCCCTTCCTATCAACTCCCTCAGACAATTGATCCTAATCCGCCGTCGAACGCGTGTGTTCACTTCCCATGAAACTTCCGTCGCCGGTTCTTTCGTTTGCTGCTGGGTAGGAGGAAAATCTTGTTCGTCTTTCTTTGGACGAATGGACATGGGCGAATGAGGGAATCGATTCTTACTATCGTTCTGAGAGTGAATGGAGTTAAATAGATTTCTTCAAACGATGATGAGCAACGCACCAGATGTCCTGGCTCCTCGAGCCCAGACACTGGCCGATAGGCCACCATACCCAGCCCATCCATCCATCCCTCCCTTTCGTCTCGTCTCGTCCTCGCAATCGATGGCCCCGACGTCACGGTGGACGACTCGAGTGACCACTCCACACCTCCGACTGCATATTCGGTGTCACGCTGATCGGCGATGTTCGAGATTAGCCTACAAGGCGGCTACGGGAAATGAGAGATGAGAGTTCGACCTGAGACGAAATGGAAGCGCGAAACGAACCAGAACTACTGTCAGCCCAGCACACAGCAACAACAACCCCGTCGCGAACAGTCTTTGCCTGTCTCTTTCGTTAGAGACTAAAGTAGCTTTCACCTTCGTCGACTTCAAGGATACATACGATGCGAGAGTGCGATTATGAAGACATCTAAAGCGTAAAGTTGCCGTGAACGACGACGACGACGACGACGACTATTCGTGAACTGGGCTGTCGCGGCTTTCGTCAACGACATGTTGCTCGAGCCTTCTCTGGCAAGTCAACGACGAGGTCTTCTTGAGTTGAGTCGTGTGATGTAGTCGGTGTAGTCGAGTTGATGACGATGACAAGACGATGGATGACAGGGTAACCTCTGGGTTATTCGTGGTGAAAAGCGTTGAGGAGAATCGTCGTTGCCGTCGTCGTCGAGAAACGTGTCTCGCTTCTCGGAAGCGCCCGTATATGTGTCCCACGAGGCGGTAAGCGCCACGCCAGCACTTTCGTCAAACGACCATCGTCGATTCGTCCGCCACCAAGCTCTGCTAGCAGTAACAGCGCCAGGGATTCAATTCACTGGGGTCGACAATCGATATGCGGGCGAGGATGGATGGCTGGAAAGGGAACGGTCTGTCGGGATATAGGATTGCGTTCAACTCGAAGAGGTTGAGCATCCGGTGCCTACCTCCTCACTATCGAAAGGATCTATCTAATTTCATCCACACAAAAAGCATGAGAAATATTCTCCTTTAATCGCCTTCTTCCATCGCACTGGCACAAGAATTTTGCGATACTGTCAGCCCACGTATAGTTGCAGGTCCAGGTCCACGTACGTACGTACGTGTGCTTATTTCTTCTCGGGAGGTACTAAAGCACGTTTAATCAGCAGAGTTATAGATAGAGAAAAGGTCGGAAACTAACGCGTCGGCTCACGTCGTCGCGGCCGCCCTCTCACTCCTCCAAAGCTGCGCAGTAACGGAGTTGGAGAAACCAATCTGAGATCGAATAAAGTGGCGGACCAGGTTCTCGACGCCAGCGTCCTTCGTGGTCTCTCGCTCCTTTCATGTCCACATCAACGTCCATATTTCTTTCTCCTTCGTTCCCTTCACCTTTTCCCGTCCACCTGCTCTCAAAGCTACATCCTTTGACAACAAGACACACTTCATCATCGCGAGGACAAGTAGCCGCTTGACTTACAATGGACTACGGCGGCCTTGAGAAACTTCAGCCATCGCTCAGACACTCAAGGGCTGACGCATCCAGAACCCGTCGTTCTCAGGAATTTTTACGCCCTTAATATTACCAGCGCCCACTGAAGACACAGTCTTTTACCCGATCTCTTACAGCCAGCCGCGTTTCCCAACAATTACGGTGGTGAGCCGCCGACAGCCTTCAAGTACGTTTCTCGACATGAAACCTTCCATCATCGATCCATCGAGGTCAAGCCGGTTGATGCTCTCCAATCCATGCGGATGATTGGAACAAGACGCCGTCGATGGCAAGTTGCTGGTGGACGTTGCAACGTGTGCAAGTTTGATCCTTCAATCGAACGTGCTTGCAATTCAACTTTTCACAGCGCACAATGTTTTATCGAATTTCGACGAGGATCGGAGGTAAACATCACTCGTCTCGATCTCAAAACCCAATATCAGGGGAAGATTGACCACCAGGATCTGTTGGTGACGAAAATCGCGCGTTGGATTGAGATATTCGTGTCAGTACCATCCATTCATTTCCCCATCTCGTCAGCCAAATATCCCCATCTCGCGCCAGCAGTCAACCGTACGACCTACGACGAAGGTGGATACGAATCGACCTTTCCGTCGACAGATGGCTAAATGCTGAACTTCCTGTATTCGGGTCTCGATCAATCTCGTCCGAAGACTTCGAGAAGCGCAGTGAGAGCTATATGTGGTGCGCGACCAACAATTGACATGCTTCCATAAAATCGCTTGTTAACCGCGAGTGTAGGCCGAGCGCGTATTGGTGCGCATGCGTTCGATGCAAGCTGAAGGCGCACTCGCTGAATCATGATTACATACAGGTCATTCTTCTTAAAAACTAGACTGATGTGACGAAGCTATTCCTTCGGTGCAATCTTGAAGCTCTCGTTGCCGTGAGTATTAAATTTTCAGATCTGATGATAATTTAGAGACTCGGTAATTATATTTGTTGAACATCTTTCGAAGATGATTCAAGTATCTATATCTCTTCGAAAAGCCGATCTACAAGGAAATCACCGCGAAGTTCTCTGCGGTCAGACGTCGGTTTAAGAAGATTGTGCTGTCCCTCACTCACTCAGTCATCTCGACGACGATGAACGTTCCTGCCAGTGCGTTCGAGACGGTTCATGTTTTCCAGGTGATAACCCTTCATTCCATACGCATGAGTCGCTGAACTCTAATCTGACTACGTATATCGCGATAGTATGCAACTAGTGCGTGCAATCTAGTGAAGGAAAAGTAGACTGATAGTGATTTTTTCTTAGCTGCGACTGTGTGTCTCGTAGTGAGTGCCATAATACTTTATGTAGCATATATGTGCTTTACGTTTTACGGCGAACAGGTTTACGAATACCTCATCAAGTTCGATGTCGAGGTGTGTACTTGAATGCAGACCGTGAAATCTTCTTGATCAACTTAACACGCGACTAGATTCGATATCTGTGGAGGCGACGACTTACCTTCGGGACCGCATTGATGGCAATCTGCTGGTATCTTCCATTCATCAATATTTTCCAACTCATTGGTGCGATACTTTATACCGACCATCTCATTTTCGTGCGGCATACTGAGCAGATCCAGTCTATACAGAGTTTACGAACACAGATCCCTCTGTAAGCACATTCCAGACTCCAAGAAAGTCAACACGGTAAACTAATCACTTGGGACATTAGCGCTGCATCACCGGTTTCCGATTGGCTGCTAGTAAGACTGTCGAAACGCAATATTTTACCTCCCCGATCGCTTACAAAACTTTACAAACCCAGGTTTCATATACATCGAGTTTGTCGTGTCTACTCGTAAGTCTTTAATTGTTTCGTAGCTTGCGGAATTTTGCAATCGCTCTGACGGTTTCTAGTGGTGCTTTTCACGAGGGCATATGCTGTTTGGGGAGGGAATAAGTACATTCTTTCCCTTCTCACGATAATCTATGCAGTGAGTTTATTCTTTCTTCATCAATCGATTTCGACAGTAGTCACGAGCTAAATACAGGGTATTGTCGGAGGATCGTCATACACGATTTTCTTATCTATAAGCAATGCGGAAACACCCTGTACGTCGAAGCACCTTTACTAGATCTCGCAGTGGAACTCATTAATGACACATGCTTGCCACTCAAAGCGCTTGGTATCCCAATTCCGTGCCTATATATTCTTGGGGACAATGATTTGTGGATTACCCTTGTTCTCCTTTTGTTCAGTGAAAGCTGTGAGTCTTAATGTTATAACTTTGGGTATATGTTGAGATTCTTTGCTTGTCCCTTCGCTGCACAGTAGCTCTTGGGCTTTTGCTCATTAAATCCGTTCAGCATGCAAGGGCACTCAGAGACTGTATGTTGGCCCTTTTGTCTTTCATTATTAATTTTGAAACCTACACAATTTGTGTTTGTTTGAATGAAAAGTCAAAAGTCCCTTACGGTCGTGGTCAATTTTGGCTGTTATGGCGCGAGACGGTCAGTTGTATTATTTTGAGCAGCTTAGGCGAAATTTGGGCATTGACTACCACACCTTACAGGCATTGGTTATTATGTGTGCACCATGAGTCAGTTTGAATTCTGTAATTGATATGGCATACTATCTGACTTACATTTGCTTATTGTACTTTAGTACTCTCCAGCGCCAACCTCATCAGTATTTTTCGTGTTCATGGCCCAGTACGTGCTCGCACCTACGATACCCTCCGTCAAATCCGCGATCTGGCTGAAATGTTTGTCATTTTATCATCAGCCGGATTTACGGACCTTTCTGCTTGTGTGAGCATATTCTTTCCACTTCCTGAAACTCCACATAATAGATCTAAATGTAAAATTTGTCTTCTTCATAGCACACAAGGTGCACTACAGAATATTTTATGCAGCAGATTGCTCTTCCACGTGCACGATGTGAATGAGCATCCAGGCGGGATGCAGGCGAATTACTCGTCGCATTATGACGTGTTCTTACAATCTCAACTTGGAGTAGAGATGGAACTGGCTCCTCGCCGAGGGAGGAATTTTGCTCATAAAGTAAGTGTGGTTCTTCAACAGGCGTTTCTCAGCTCACCTACAATAATTCTACATCAGTTATAAGAGGCCATTCGGGTTAATCTTCCACCGTCTTTACTGATGGATGAAGCTTGAAGCCTAGTCTATGAGCTTCTAATAAACCGATAAGACTGGAGGAAGAAACCCAAGTTGTCTATGGAGAACACAACGGCTGCGAACTCGCTCGCATAATTTGTTTTCTTATGCTTCTACCAAACAGTTTTGCTTGATGTTTCCTTTTGAAAGAGAGAAAAATACACTTTTGCTATCTTTTGGGTCATCAGGTACCCTTGCAGGAGCTTTGTATAATTTTCTCATAATAGAGTTGTTCTTGACAAGACTAATGTAAGAGCAGAATTCATTTCATCCTATTTCTCTCGTTCACTGAAATCTACAATGAGTTTTGGGGTAATTTGTGTGTGCTTTGCTCCTGCTTGTGACAGGTATCTTCCTCTTAGGTGAATTTGTGGAGCAATAAGCAAATAGGGTTACAAAGCTCTAAAGCAATATAAATTGCATTCAAGAAACAAGATTAAGAAAGTAAACATATTTATACAATTTAATTTAATTTCTCTATGTATAAGTACATGGGTCTTCTTACCATACACCTCATCAAAGGAACAAAGCTTCTCAAAATCCTCCTTAACTCCCAATTCAATATGACAAGTAATCAACAGAAATCAAACTTAAGTGTGGCTCTAGAAGTGCTTGACAGAGCTCTTCAAAACCCCATAAGCAACCTTTATGATGTTTCTCACCAAATGGATGCAATCGATAAATATTTCAGTGTACTTCGGCAGACTCCTTCGTCAGATGAAACAGATCTAAATTTTATGTATGCATGGATGTACACACAGAAAGTTCTTGGAAGATCCTATGCGGATGACAATAGTGGCTTGAAAGCAAATGATATTAATTGTAGGCGCGTTAAATTGGTGCATGAAGTTATGCGGTTTTATGAATTGTTCCGTGAAGAGGAGAAGAAGAGGAAAGCTTGTTAGGAGGGATATAGGTGTCAAGTACAAATTTAGGAGTTCCTCATGGGAGTGCATGGGATGAATATGTGAAAATGCGTAGCATTGATACAATGATACTCATATGTACTGTGATTGAATTATCTATTTTCTATCTCAACAGCAACACACCTTAACTCCTATGAAAAACATATTTGCTGCCTGTACGCGTGAGCGCGTCGCAATAGTGAGTCTTCGATCGTCACAAGAAGCCGCCTAGTCGTCCCGCTCGTATTCGGAACACAGTATCAAGACCACGAGCTCAGCGAATCACGACTCATCGCTCTGATGAAGTAGGCGAGGCCCCGCCGCGAGGGAGAACGGTTTGGTACTCCGAATTTCGGATTGCTCTTTACTAGTGCACCAGTGCATGAACTTGAACGTCGAGTCGCGTCTATCTATCCTTTTGAGACAGTAGGAAGCAGGGCTCCATCCTCGAGCGGATAGAAAATGCGGGATTAGAAAGGAGGTGGTGGGTAGGAAGGGAGGAGAGGGTGGTGGTGACCGGAGAGAACGAGGCCGTCACGGTGATGGGGCCTTGCGTCGAGCGCCTGGTTAGTGGTCCAACACTCCATTCGGTCTCAGACTGCCTTGTCCGCAACTTCGTACGCTGAGAAAATTTTTGAGGAAGATGTAGCGAGCCAGGATAAATCATCTCTAACAATATCTATTCCGATGGAAAGCGATTCAGTACGTCGCTGGACGAGATTAGCTGCCAGTGAAGAACATACGCACCTGTATGTCATCCGTCTTTGTTCATGGGTGAGATATCCTCGTCTCGTCTCGTCTTGTTTCGTCACTGGCTTTCTGGATCCCTCCCGATTTGCTCCTTCGACCAATCGATCCGCCGCCGAACGCGTGTGAGACGTTTAAGAACTGGGAGGGTCCCTGCCTGTTTGCTTGCTTGCTGCTGAGCTTCACAGGCCAAGAAAGCGAGAATAAGGAGGGACATGCCAGCTTTATCTTGTCGTTGGAAAAATGGACGTGGCTGACAGTAGCTGCGAACTTTGGTGGAGGCAGGGAGGGAGTTGGGAAATTCGAGTTGAGTGTATCGTCCTGCAGCGTGAATGGATTAGGACGGGATTCTTCCTACAATCGATGATAACGCACCAGATGACCTCACTCTATGAATTGGACGAATCAGCCCCGATAGGTCCCCGGACCCAGCCCATCCATCCACAACTCTCATCCACGCCCGTCCTCGCGATCGATGGGGCACAACGTGAAGAAACCGTCCAACCGAGCAAGGATTCCACTTCACCGACTGCATTCGAGTGTCCGTGTAGGTCAATCGTGACGATGGTCGGCGATGATCGAGTTCAGGCAATAAGGCGTCTACGGGAAATGAGAGACAAGTATGAGGTTGGTGAACGTTAGTCTCAGACGAAATGGGAGAGCGTCGAGCGGGACGAACCCGAATAACTGTCCGCCTAGCCTAACGCACAACCAGATCACCGATAAACACACTGCTCCCCTTCGTCGACCTTCGAGAGCCAAAGGGGGCATTTGCCGCTAGAGGGCTATTCCGAAGGCATTAATATTTGAGGCGTAGACGACGACGACAGTTCGTGGACTCGGATGTCGCGACCACCATCATGATCACCGCCAAGTCTTCTCTGGCCAACGACTAGATCCTATGAAGAGTTGTGAAGTGTGCCTGGTGTCGTAGAGTTGAATTCCGATGGCAAGAGCAACAAGGCGAGTCTTCATGCAGCTTCATGGTGGAACGCTGAAGGGAGTCGTCGCCGTCGTGCCAGTGAAACAGAAACGTGGCTCAAAGCTTGGAAGCGCCCGTTCTTGTGTCCCACGAGGCTGTAAGCGCCGGTGTTGAAATGTCTGCCGCTTGTCGTCAAGCCATCACGACCATCGACCATCGACGATTCAACAGCCAATCAGGCTCAGAAGAAATGCTGATGTGAGGTTAGTTACAACTTACAATGTCAGGAACTCACTAGCAGAAGCTTGAAGATGCATTGGGTCGTCGATCGCGAGGATAAGCGGGTGAGGCTGGGTGAGGCTGGGTACGTTCTGTCGGGAGGGGGGATTGTGTTCAGCTCGAAGAGCTTGGGTGTATGGTGCGTTCTTCTCTTCTCTTTGAACGAGAATTTCCAAATCCATCCGCGCAATAGGTTCGATTAGGTCGAGAGCGGGGATACTTCCCCCTAAAATTGGGAATTTCATCTTCGGATCGAAACAGCCATTCGCACCTCCTCCTCTCCCCGAAGTCGACCCATTTGGAAGGCTACCTGATTAACAGATACTACTCAATCATCTAAGCTGGTGGCGGATAGTAGCTGCGAAGCTCGCCGAAATTTGTGGAGATCAAGCGCGCGATGATGCTCATCACGTCACCATCCACTCTTTTGCACGACCGTCATCTATCCAAAAACGCGAAAGGAGGCATCACCACCAGAGCATCTTCCATCTCATTCCCGTTGTCGACGATCGTTGAAGATGTACTAGTACCGATATTTGGATGCGCACCATCGTCACTTGAGACCAGCGATGTTGAACAGCACGCCGTGACGACAACCATGACCACGAGCAATGCAGCGCAGATTCTTGTCGAGATACTAAAGGTGCGTAAAACTTTATACTGTAACGCTATGTCCTCCTCTCTTACTCCTACTAGTTTCTATTGACCTTGCTCGATACTGGTAAACGCATCCGCCGCCACTCATTCTCGCACCTTCATTCAGACGACGACGAACGCGACCAAAATATGGTATCTTCCGTTTATTCCGATTCAATTGGTAGCGGAGTGCTTCGAGCCGAGGCTGGGGAACGTGCCGAAGGACAGCCGCCTTCCCGGTTCATCTCGCGAACGCCTTCGCCCACTCCATCCGAGTGCGACGCTCTTCGGCGGAGGGGTCTCATAAACTTCAAATGTGCTTTGAAGAACCGCGAGAAAGGGATCATATGTATGTCATTTCGACCTTATCTGTTCGTATGGAAATTGATTGCCGAATGCTTTCTCGATAGTGATGTACTATACCGCTAGCCTTTTCTTCGTACTGTCCATTCTCCTCCTCGTCGTTCGCGCCGAAATCATCAATTCGCTGCTACCAGTAGCTTTAATAATACAAGAGTACGTACACCTTTTTTCCTCTTTCTATTTTGTAAAATATAGATTCAAAATTTGCAGCCTTCCTGCTGGATGGCTGGTCTCTATCGTAATCCTTATCGTACTCTCCTTTCCTCCCGTTCGTCCAAAATTCATATTTGGTTAGAGAATTATTTTCATCATACGTAAATTCGCAGCTATTTGGACTCGAAGTCATCATAGTCCTCTGTGGGTTTGTCTGGGGGCTGTGGATAGGTTTCGGTATCGTCGTCGCTGGTACTTTACTCGGCGAACTTGCGAACTATTTGTATGTGTTCGTTGGATCGTCGTCGATAGGTTTACTAACGGAAATTTTTACTAATTACTAATTACTATCTCTTCAGCGCATTCAGGCTCATAGCTTCCGCTCGAAGCAAGCGAGAGATGAAGATAGATTATGCGTGCCTCTCGCGTGTGTTCCAAGAGGGCGGCGTCGTTGTCGCTCTCGTTGCGCGTAACAGTCTCTTTCCTCCGAATTGTGAGTTCATTGGTCGCCAGAACGATAGTCCATTTTTAACTCTTATTCTTATACCTCTCCCTTCTAAAATTCCAATAGATGCCACTGCCGTTTTCGCAACCTGTGGGATGCGCTTTTGGGTCATCGCTGTCGCCGTCCTCGCCTCCCTGTCTCCCCGGTTTGTTATGGTCTACCTTGGTGCATTGTACGAGTCTGAATTTGAAGTCATCCTCAACTCTTTTAAACGAATCCTCTCTCGGTATTCCTGTCACTGGCGCACTGCGTTAGGCCTGAACAATGCAACGAGTAAGGTTGCTGAGATCATTACGTATGTCACGCTGACGGTCAAACTCGCCGTCGCGTGCACGGGGGTACGATACATATTGGATCTCGCCAATGCGGTGAAGCCGAGGGTTATTTATGAGCGGCGGAAAGCGAGGTACGTCCCTATTCTTTATTCGCTTTTCTTCTGTATACTAATGGTGGACCTTGGGTATTTCATAGGCAAGGAAATGCGAGTACCGAGTCGGTTGACCTGAAGGAACGCATTTGAGTCGTTGGGCCACCGCTGACGGCAAAGGTGTTTTAAGGGCAAATCCGTGACTCTGAGGACGCGTAGGTGGCATGAGTATGATAATGATCTACGTTCGAGGGTGCTAGAGACCTTTACTCTCGCAACAGATTTGATAAACAGATTAGTTTTACTCAATCACAATGAATTCACTAATCAGCTCAACCGTCTTGTTCATCATCTTTTTGATAGTTATCGGGACACGCTTAAACTTATCCGCATACAACTTCCTCTTCATTATACCAGATAGCATTCCAAATCTCATGTTCCTTTGCGAAGAAAAGGGCGAGGGTCTCTGGAGTTAGCCGGAAGGATGTCACACAGATGGAAATTGTCTCTCACGGCGCGAATGCAAATTCAGGTTGCTCGTCGCGCAACGCGTGGTTTCGTCGTCTGCCTCTTCCCGTCGTGTCGTCGCGTTGTTAGTTGCTTTTACCTCTGCCAGACCACCCATGGACCTCCAAGGACGTTTTAAAAGCTTTCACTCGAATAAGAAGCGAGATTCTTCGGAAATCCGTCGGTCGGATGAGTCGGTAGAACAAGGCCAAGGTCACAGTGAAACTCAGTGCCCATGGGCACTTTTCACGTCAGTACTCCTCACATCGCTCGCATACAGAATTGACATTGTCGACCCGATTTCTCCTAGGGAAAACTCATCTGCTAGACACCGCAAAATGGACCTTGATGAGCTGAGATCGACTCTTCACGCGTCTCGAGATTTGGAGGAGTTGCTTCAACAGATGCTGACCCAAGTTAGCGTCACCATCCGGATTCTCAACTCCAAGTTTACCGACGCGATCAACAAGTCGAAGTTTATGACGATCCCGGACGACATTCTGGGCTTAATTCTCGAGATGGCTTGCCACGACTACTCTTCTGAGATCATCAACGGATACATGCGGGTGTGCCGCCGCTTTCGTCACTTGCTCATCACTCAGCCCGCCCTCTGGTCATCGATTTATATTGGCTCTGACGGTGTACTGGAGGAAGCGAAGTTCTTGGCAAGGCGTGCCACCGCTCCCATAATACACATGCTTTTCTCGCCGCCGTCCGAAGTGGAGGTTGCATCAGGCATATACGAGCTGACGGCTTCCATCTCGTCGCGCATTCGGCATTTGACCCTATACCTGACTCAACTGGATGTCGAACATCTGCAGCAAGCATCTACGACTCTGTCATCGCTTTCTCTCCCATTCCTCTTCGAACTTGAACTCACAGCTCCCTTGCAATTGGGCCGACAAACTGTATCATTCATTCGCGAATGGGACGTGCCTCAGCTTTCGAAACTTCGAGTCAACGGTGTCCTTCCAGAGCTCCGGTCCGATATCGCAACGCAGATAAAGTCTTGCGCCGTGGAAATAAACAGGGAGCGTATAGCGGAGCTCGACGAAGGCCGTTGGCGGGCAAACGAGATTGTGGCTTTCATCAACAGCCTTCCGTTCGTGAAAGAGCTACGGGTAGCCGTCCGGCTTTTCGACGAGTACACGGGCTTGGGAGGCCTCACCATGGCGTCCGTCGAGAGCCTTATCTTACATCTGGACGATTTAGATGACGCGACGAGTAAAAACATTCTCGACTTTCTTCGGTTCCCGGCTATGACCTCCTTGGAGCTTCGGTTAGGGTTACCGCGCATCGAAGACCTGAAGGATGTCCTGGACGCTATCCGACATTCTCTCCGAGATGAAGAACGAGCGTCCATAACCGACTTGACTCTGTATGTTGGCCACGAAAGAAATCGCACATATGACGAATCTCGGGAACCTTTCACTGCGATACAAAAGTGGTGCAAGGACTTCGGCGAACTCAAGAGCTTGAAACTCGAGAACGACAGGTTCGAGGCGGACGGATTACTCGCATTCACCAGGGCGGTCGACTCTCTTGAATTCATCAATTCAGACGGAGATGGTATACCGCTGAACTTAGTGGGGATCGTTCAACGTAACTGGGATTATTCCCTACGCCGATGCGCTGTCATAGACATGAAGAAAAAACTCTATTTGCCGCTTTCGGGCGGCTTTCATAAATTTGTTCAATTCAAATAATGGGTGAGTGCTCAAGTGTAGCTCTTTGAATATCTTTTATATGCATTTCTCAATCCGTCAACATGGCTTCATTCTCCTCACTCTCTCAGGGACCATCCTAAAGGTCATTCATTCGGAAGCTCTTTGGGAAGTGCGCGAAGCGAGGATTATGTACGTTGCTTTCACTTCCTAGCTTGTCATGATTGAATGGTTTTTTTGAGACACACACACACACTGAGAAGAGCACGATAAAATTCAGGCATGATAAGAACAAGTATTCGATCCGCACTTGGAGACAAATAGAAACGTATCGAAAGTGTATCCACGTCCGCATATCCCCTTGTCAAACCCCCGATTTAATCCCTTGTTGCTGTCGGTAAGAGCGCGTGAAATTGTGTGGTGGAGGTTTCGACGAAAGATCCTTCCGGGAACTCGTTGACAGAGCGGACGTGAAAAAGGAGCCTGCTGCACAGAATATTCTGCAAAGCACCTTGCGTACTGCAATGATCGAAGATACATAATGAGATTGAGATTGCGGAGCATATATATATGAAAGGAAGTGATTGCTCACATGAGGAAAAAATCCCGAAGGTCTGGCTGAAGGTGGAGTCAGGGGCAGAAATCTCGAGTCAAAATAATTAAAATACGCACCGTAACACGAGCGAGAACGACGATGTTTGCACTTGTGATCACTGTAGTGCTCGTGAGCGTCTCGATTTTCACATTTGAATGAATGCGAACCTAGTGTGCACGCGAAATATCCTATACCTACGGGAAAGCGATGTCAGTCCCTGAATTCGACATCTGTGAAGCAACCTCACCATCTTGAGCCATGACAGTCAGGATACTTCGCTTTCGAGCACCTACCGCTACGACTGACGAGTGCATATGATAAGACTTCGAAGTGCGCTAGAAAATAGTAGATACATGTACTTACGACCTTTAGTATCCCTTGCGTGCTGCATCGACTTCACGAGTAAAAGTCCAAGCGCCACTACATGAACGTAGCGGAAAGCAAGTCATGAATGAGCAGATTAAAAGTTGGAGAATGCACAATGCGATGTTATGAACACTCACAACTTTCACAGATAATAAGAATAACCAAACTTATCCATACATCGTTATTTCCGAGGACAAACAGACATGAAGTCGGCAAATGAAACGCTACACGAAGTACAGGTGTTCAGTGAGAAATTACGGGTTTTTTAAAATACATACGAGGTGCTTCTGTGTTCTTAAGGAATAGAAATGTTGCATACGACGATCCTGTTATGGCACACTGAACGTGATTTTATGAGAACGCAGAACGCACGACTTGAAGAGAACTTCATACCGCAAGAACAAGTGCAAGCAGGAAGAGAATGCGCCTATCTCCGCCCCAAACTGCGTACGCCCTCGTGAACAGCACAACTAGAAGTCGGAGATCGAAACTGCTTAGAATCATGTATACCACCTCACAAAATCAGAAGCTCACCGATGGAAAGGATAAACTCGACGTATACAAAGCCTTGAATTCGAAACAATATTAGTAAAGAGATATCTTCGGACCTGAAGCTTACTTGAGTTTATCCGATAACCAACGAGGCAGCGCTGCTCGCGTTTACTGAATCAGCGCGTGTTAACAGGTGCCACCATTGTGGTGCATACCTCGGAGTCCATGTCCGTCCAACTAACATCAACTACGAGGCATTCAAAATTACATGTGCAAGATAGGTCGAAAAGGACGCACCGATGATTTGATAAACGTTGATAAATGGAAGATATCGACAAAGTGCCATGAGCACCCCACCGAACGAAGTCCGTCGTCCCCAAAGATAGTGAATCTAGAATAACGCTTAGAGATTCGAAGGCGCCTGCATTTATTAGACGAACTTCGTCATCAAGCTTAGTGAGGTATTCGTAACTCTTCTCAAAAAATAATGAGTAGGGATGCAAGAAGGGCCATGGCATTTGACTCACGACAAGGCTGACTGTCGCGACTACAGGGCATTTGGCATCAAGATCCTCTTTTAGTGATGAAAAAGTACGAACTTGTCGTGTACTATCACGCAAAAACGTCAGGTTCATGCACGGGGAAGATTTTATATCTCTTACCTGAAAGATTTGCACCGTCCTGAAAATGTCGATGACGAGATCCATTTTTGAGAGACTTTACTGAGGAGGAGTGGTGGAGTAGGTCCCATTTCCCCGAGTATTTACATCCGCGTCGATGAGATGAAGCGGCATCTGATCGGAGGATTAAAGCTACAATCAACAAAGAGATACAGTAGAACACACTAAAAGTTGTACGCACCTATTCATTTCCTGTGATAAAGTGCCTTTGTTCACAGCGACAAGGCTCCCGAGGCTAATTTAGAATGATGATCAAAATCCAGAAAAAAATAAAAGAAATCGAATATGGCAGGAAATTCATTTTGAGTTAGGATCAAATGCCGCTCTCCGCAGTCCATCTTTGTTCAACAAGCATGGGGTGATGTCTTCTTCTATTCATGCGCGGACGTCAAATGATTCAAGATGCCAAATGAATTCGAGATTGATTGATATATTCTTATTGGGTGGAGTGTGCATCAGTCTTTAGCCAATACCTGATGTTCTGCAATAATCGTACTTGATTGACGACTCACGATGTAAGTGTTGTTGAATGTCAGTATTTAGATCATACGACAGCCAATTCTGAGAAGCAGGTGAAAAGAGAAACCCCAAAAGTTGAATCGACTATGAACTCCTTTTTCACGAGTATTAGATTGTGTAATGAATGGGAGGCAGAGACCTTGTCAGAGCTCACCGTCTGACATTGAACCGCATTCGGGGAGCTCCTAATAGCTCTATAATTAATCTCAACGAAGACCTGAACTTCGATGATGTGGGCATGGATCCTTCAACTTAGATGATGAGTTAGATGATCATGAAGAATGTTGATGAAATGATTACATTCGGAGACGAAGAGGACGAATGTGACAATACTTCATGCGGAGGTTTCTTCAAAGTAAACGTGATTTTTGTTGACTGCAGAAGTTGCTCCAAGAGAACGCAACGTTAATTGCATTCGAGACATCTATATATATGAGCTGCTATAGAGAACGCGGACCAACAGAGAAGGGCAGCGCACCATAATATTGAGTGATATTTGCAACCTGACTGTCCGAATCCAACAAGTTGACGTATCCCGGCCCCGACAGTCCATACTTGGCTCATCAATCACGGATTGTTTGTCCTACATAGCCGTCAATCGACTGCGTCGCATAGTTGAATTTGTGCGTCATAAGATGAAAGGCAGAAAAATGTTTCCTACAAGAAATTAAAATAAATCTCATAAATGGTTTCAGACGAAGATGCGACGTGACGCACTCGAACGACAGTATTGTCAGCCCTCAGCCCAGCATGCAAAATTTGTCGCTGCAAAATTTAGAGGCGCGTGTGATAGCTGTCTTCGATTTTTCGCCATTTTTCTTGAAGTTGTACGCAGCGATAGGGTAATCGAGGTACGTCGAGAGCTTGACAGTTCGCAAACGTAGTACTATTCTTCCATTGACGACTTATCGCCTAATTATTCCCGGTTTTCGAGAAGTTTTGTTGTGTTTCGTAGTCCAGCTTCCGAACGACGAACCGCTTGACGAGTCAATGACGGCTGGGTCTTTTCATGAAGAAGAACGAAATTGCGGATGTCGTTGGCAAGTCGCTAGTGTTATCGCCCAAACAAAGCGATTGACATCATCGCTAGCTCATGAGACGACAATCGCTGACGCTGTATAAACGTTCTTGATCGACGACGGAGAGGTCATTTGTGGATTTCGAGGTGTCAGCCCCAGGAAGCCTGACGATGATTGTGATGGCGGGGTAATTTGACTCCGCCGGAAAGACTCCCTTTCTTGCGTGTTTAGCAGAATGACGAGTCGCACTTCACTAGAATTGTCGGACAATTTGTCGAAGGCATAACACCGGGTGATTTTAGAGAGAAAGAAGAGGAGGTTGTGGTTGCGTTCGAGGTCAGAGAGATGGAGGACGCCATTGTCGTGCGCCCGGCTAGCCGCTTCATTCAGTCTCAGACTGCGATCTCCAACCCCCGCTCCGTTACTGTTGGCCCCCGGGATCATATGAGGGCGGATTCGAGGACACGAGCCTGACCCGTCTGAGACGAACTGCGAATGGCATCAGAACGTCATTTCCTCCAGCTGACCTCTTTCTTGACGATAACTAAATATGGCGAAATGCATTTCAATGCGATCCGAGAGAAGAACGTGAACACGAACCACTCACCAGCACCAAACGTCCACCCGTGCTTAGCCCTCGTTTTCGATGAAGGTTTTCTCGCCTCATCTATCATGATCCTGCATATTTCACGTCTTCAGACCATCAATCGGCCGCCATGCGCGAGCGTTCGCATCCAAAGAAGGCTCGAGGGCGTTAGGGTTTGTCTTGTATTCACTTTTGGACGTGGGCTGGCGGTAACGGCGAGTTTCGGTGGGTAGGAGGAAATGAGGCGAATGGAAGAATAAGAATCTCTTATTCTGTTGCGCAGAATATAATTGAGTATGTTCCTTCAAAAATGAAGAATTACGCACCAAACGCACAAGCTCTTCGAATTGGACGCAATCATGCCCCGAAAAACCGCATCCGACTCATCTACACTCTTCTCCCTCTCCTCGATGACCAAGACGTAACGCCTCAAACAACTAGTCCGCACTACGGCGTCAAGACGGCGAGGCGGATGTCATGCTCTGTGGAAAATGAGATATTGGTGTGAATTTGGTGTCAGACGGGGAGGTGAAAGCGCTAAACGAACTCGGATTGCAGCAGAAAATACCGCAAAGAAGAGAAATGGACATCGTTTCCAGTGTCCGTTTCGCTTCCAATGGTCTGTTTGAAGAAGGGAGGGCGGTTCAAAGGAGCTTCGAGCTGGTTGCACTGATAATTCGATATCTGTAAGCCTTAAATTGTGATGTCTCGCTGAAAGAAATAGAGGAAACGCACCGCTGGCACTAAAATTTTCATGATGAGCGCTCCAGCCAATCTCTTTTGACTCGACCTGCTCTTCGCCATCCTATAGAATGTACTCATCGCCTCCATCCCATCCCAGCACATCCCAGCGAGTTTCATTCCAGCATTTCGTCTCGAGAGCTCCATCGTCTTGCTCGACGTGTGCGTCGTGGTGGTCGGCCGTCGATGTGATTCGGAAGAAAGTGGACGGGGCGGTTGGGCAACGACTCGGACTCGGATTCACTTTCTCTCTCTTCTTTCTTTTCGAAGTTCAATGTTCCAAACAGTTTTGACGACGAGGAACGCTTCATGGCGACGATATGGTCCAAATCAAAGGTGCACAAATTACGCGCGGCAAGAACGTAAAACGTGTTACAGCGACCGGTAGAAAACCTGTACCCCGGGCCGGAAAAGCCGGTGGCCACGAATCTCCTGTCGAACTTCGACGACTTCGACACTTTCACCATCCAAAGATAATCGAAATCTTCTTTCAGTACGTGTGCGAGATTTTGGGAGATTCGATAGAGCTCAACCATATCGGAAGATTAAGTTTCATGAGCAAGAAAACGCGGTGGCCATCCATCGATGACTTGGGTCGCCTACATCTCCTCGATGCTTCGGATTCATTGCAGAAGACAGGTTGTACTCATCAGGATGAGCGAGAAATTTGGTGTCAAAGCTGGCTTAGGTGCGTAGGAATACCCATGCCGTATTTAAATTCCTCTAACTTCGCGTCGTCTTTCGATTTTCGTCACGTTTCGAATTGTCGTCGATCGCAAAGAGTGGACGAAGATTCCAACGCATCTATGGAATCTAAAGCGCGTTGCGCAAAGGAGACTCTTCAAAATATCAAGTCTACAAGAAAAGCGTTGGAAGCGCTATCATCATCTCTCGAAGAGGCCGTGAAGCTCGTCTCCGACCAAAGCTCGAACGCCATTCGAGTCATGGGCTTTTCATCCCTACCTGACGACATCCTCGCTCGAATCTTCGAACTGCATCACCAACACGATATGGAAAACGTAAAGAAAGGGACGGGAATGGCATCGATCAGCGCGTCGAATGTACTTGTACAAGTCTGCCGACGTTTTCGCTCCATCGCACTCCGCATTCCGAGCCTCTGGGAAGACATCTGCAACTACCATCGCGACGCGTGGATTCTCAATTTGAAAGAACGTAGCAAGAACCCAGTAATCTTCATCACGTATGGCGTTCCAAATGCAGGAAATTCCGTCGACAATCTTCTTCGCCTCGTCCATCCGGAGAACCAGTGGAGAGGCTTGCACGTCCGGTTCAAGTATCGGACCCATTGGCACCACTTTTCACGACGTTTCTTGAACACGCCTGAAGGAGGAAATTTCGGGAGCTTAGAGAGCCTTAGCATTGTGCAAGAATGGGATGAGGAGGCGATTCAAATAGACAACATCGACCGATCTGCCAGCGAAGGTCCTCAGGCTGTCGACCTGGACTTCATCCCCGACGGTGAAGATGAGTACATGTCGAAATCTTTTTCGACCATCCTTTCTGAATGGAAACTCCCGAAACTGAAGACGCTTGCGTTACGTGACATCATTCCTCTCAAGATAAACTGTCCCAATCTCCAGGCCGTCAATTTCGAAATCTCGTACCCAACAGAGGATACGTACTGGTGGGATCGTCAGAAACTGGCTGGTTTCCTCCATTCTCTTCACCTCGTCGAGTCGTTGTCCTTCACATTCAAGAGCCCCATTCTCGTGAAGGAAGACGAAGACGACACTGGTCTTAATCCTATTAAATTCTCGCGCCTCAAGTCTTTCACATTGAATATCGCGGGAGACACTCGCGATTACTTTTTGGCGGACCTGATGCGAATGATGGACATGACCACGATATCAGAGCTCAATATCTCCATGGCCGTCTGGCATATCGGCGACGAAGACTGCCCGCCGGTGAAGTTTGGAATTCCCATGGGTTGGCTCAACGCCATATTCAATTTGCAACACGACGACGATGGTTTCGGAGACGACAGAACATGCATGTTTCCAAACGTTGAGAAACTCCACATAGGGCTGGAAGACTACAATCAATGGATCCCTTTCAGCAGAATACTCGATGCAACTCCCCACGTACGCGACCTGACTCTCGACCTCCCTCATTGCCGCGAACCTTCTCCCTATAATGGTCATGGCCTTTATTGTACCTATCAAACCTTCCCGTGTCAGCATCTCAAGACCGTCAAGATCGCGAATTGCAACCTCTTCAATGGTCCCAGAACACTGAGATTCTTCGAAAGCTTGAAGCGAAACGGGGAAGGAGAGTTAAAGGAGGAGGATGTAGAGCGAATTGAGATCGAAGGATGCAACAACCTCAGGTCTTCCAAAGACGGTTTCTCGAGATGTTTCGGAGACAGGCTCGTATGGAGCGTATAGATTTAGAGCCTACAAAGTACAAGGTGAGCGACCTTCTTCGTATCGCTCCGCATTTAATATTTCCATCAATTTATTGTTAAATTCCAGGTTCAACATCGATGCCATCCTTGTAAACTCATCCACCTTTAGTCCATCCACTGTGCTCTCCTTACGTGAACCACTTCCATCGTTTCACGTTTGTGTCTTTGGGCGGAGAATGGAGAATGGCATCTATATCGACGATCAATTTCTGTATTCCGTTAATCGCACGTGAGTAAGCACGCAGCTGTATCTTTGCACTCTCAGTCCTCGCTTCTTGAATCGGAGCAAGATAACCTTGAATAAGCTTCACTGAATTGTTGTAGCTTTCAATCAACTGCGTGTTCTTCACACTCGAAGGTGAAAGAGAATGTGCGAGAAGGATAGCGAGGTGTTTTTCGATAGCATCGAATTTTCGCCAAATAGGTTCGGTGCTCGTTGATAGTACCCTCTGGAGTTCGGCCTCAGATGTCGATAATCTGGATGCCTGGCGGCTACTTGGCATTTTGATCATTTGTAGCCGGTGGCGAATCTGCAGGTAATCTCTTTTTTTCTTTTTTTACTAGAGTGAAGATTCACTCCAGCTACATATACATGGATTCATAAATTAAAATGCACAGGCATTTAGCGGTGTCGAAATCAAGTTGGCTGTAGCATTTAAAGTTTGTACATGCCAGCGCCGGTCCGACAGGAAGGTGGAAAAAAGGAGGATTCGACGCAAGATGAAGCAAAGTACACAAACCAATAGTATCCCATTAATGACTCAATCTCTTGTACCGTTCGATAAGAACACGTCAAAGTTCATTGTTGAGTTGTCAGCAAGCGATTCCTCCCGGCCCTCATGCACGGAGCGAATATGGAAGAGTAGCCTGCTGCAGAGTATGTTCTGCAAAGCGCCTTGGGTGCTGCGAGAAGCAAAAATCGATCAGATCGCGGGACACGTACGACTCAAAAGAATGTGCTAACATGAAGAGGAAGTCCCGCAGGTCTGGCTAGAGTGATGTTCGAGAGTAAGTTTTATATAGATCGATTGAAGGATTTTGGCGCACTGTAACACGTCCGAGAACGACGAGTTTCGCGCTCGTGATCACTAAAGCATCAATCAGAATCGTTCAAATCAAAGTTGCGTTACTGCATAGGAGTAAGACGATGACTAACCCAAAGTACAAGCGAAATATCCGATACCTACATCGCCGTGAATGTGGAACGTCAGAGCTTGAACTGTGAGCTTTGCAAAAATAGCTGCACTTACCGTCCTGAGCCATGACAGCCAAAATACTCTGAGTCCGAGAGCCGACCGACACCACTTGATATTCGTAAGAAGCCGGAAGATCGAATGACTCTGGAAATGCTCTTACAGTCTCTCGTCTCCCTTGCGTGTTCCACCGATTTAATTAGTAAGAGTCCGAGTGCCGCTGTACGAAGAACGCGTCAACAAAAGTGTTGAACAAACAATAATGACTAAGAATGGATCGCCATCGCACTCACAACTTTCGCAGAAAATTAGAATCACGAGTCCGATCCATACGTCGTTATTCCCAAGGGTGAAAAGACACGAGGACGTGAGCTTCGATGCTACGGAAATGTCGATAAGAATTCGCAAGCGAGCGAACGTGGAAGAGGAACTTGACGTACGACGAGCTTTCGTGTTTGAAAGGAATAAGAACACAGCATACGTGGTTCCTGCGACCGAACTCTAGAAAACCTCTACTTAAGCACATGGCCGAGAACGTCTGAGAATCCGAAATGAAAAAGAATCATCTCACCGTAAGAATGATTGTGATCAGGATGAGAACGTATTTGCTCCTTCCCCAGACCGCGTACGCCCGCGTGAACAGTACCACTTGCAACCAATATAAATTCACTCGACCGCGAGAGGAAGAATCTGGACCTACGAAGAGAGAGGATAAACTCGACGAATACGAGACCTTTTATTCGAAGAAGTGCCGTTAAGATGATGAATATCTTTTCAAGAATACACTTACTTGAAACTGATCGATCGCCAATGAGACATTGCTACCAATCATACCAACGTGAGTAGAGCGTTGGAGAGCGCTTGAGGAGCACATCGCTCACCGCTGGATCCGTATCCTTCATACTAACAAATACTGGAATAACTGAGCTCATCTACACGGGTAATTGGAGAGAACGAGCCGCGTACCAATGATCTGATAAATGTTGATGAAGGGAAGGTATCGGCAAAATCCCAATAACACTCCCCCGAACGTGATTCGACGCCCCCAGAGATAGTGAATCTGCGGAAGTGGCTTTCCAGATTCGTTTAAGGATGAGTACAAGAAGACGAACCTCGACATCCAGTTTGATCAGGTATTCATAAGCCTGTTGAGCGCCGAGTTATTAGCGCCGACGACTCTAGAGCGATCATGCTGTTCAACCTACTACGAGACCGACGCTCGCAACTACGAGATATGGTTCACCTTCAGTAAAATTTCAGTTCAAAGTTCAAGAGAAGAAGCACGAACTCGTCGTATACTAGTACGAGAAAAGACATCAGACCCAAGACTAAATTTCAAATTAGCGCCCAGAATCAAATCATACCTGGAAAATTTGAACAGTCTTGAAGATGTTGTCGAGGGATTCCGGATCCATTGACGAGGGAGAATGAATCGAGGTCCTTTTCTTAAGCCATTTAGTAAGGTCGGTATCGATGTACTTCGATGGCATCTGATAGAGGTGACGGTACCTCACTTGATCAACATGACACTGCTGCCAGCCCCAAAACTGAATGAGATCAGCGTTTTGCTGATCGGCAATATTAACTTTTACACAGCGTTTGCTGATCGATCTCAATACAAAGCGTTCGCTGATCATACTCAGTTGCCTTCAGCGATCGCTGACGCTTCTCAATGGCGTTCAGCAAACGCTGAAGGCTGCCTGCTTTTCGAAGTGCTCAAGGTGTGTAGCCCTTTCTGGTAACTGTATAGGGTTAGATGTATACCCTATATCGGTCTGCATATCCAGGTGTACCAGGGTCCAGCGAGTATTATAATCGGTTTA